>WBMY01015137.1:494967-522089 GCA_013397315.1 Donacobius atricapilla | reverse complement strand
GAGGGGGGGGGGTGCGGGAGAGAGTAAGTGGTTGGTTGTCTTTATTTTTCAAGCACTAAAGTACTATTTCCTAATCTTAACTACACTTGATTCAAATTAAGTTTCTCTACACATTAAAAAGAGATTGAATATAAGTACATTCAGCTTCCTCTTTCTCTTCCTAGCCCTTCTTACTGAAGTAGCCACCCCAGCAGAATGGAAATTTCAGTAACCCTGTCACCATTGTGTTAGAGTTGTCTCCAAAAAGGGTTGCTAAAGAAGATTCTAACACTGTACCTCCACAGACAGAAGCAAATAACATAATAAGGCTACTTCCTACTGAAATGAACCACCAGTTTTGTTTTGTACTGCCCCATTTTCTACCATTGTATGCTAGCTTTTAAAAGAACATCTGTAAAGTGTTCTATATAGCCCATCTGCAAAAACTATTCTATGCTGACAGCAGCAAAAATATAAGTTGGTTTGGGGCAAGTCCCTGACATACTTAATTTTAATTAATGATCTAATACCCTTCCCTGCAAACCAATTAAGCTCAATTACCAAGCCAACATGTATAACGCAGATGCTGGCTGTTGGAGGATTAAGAACAGGAATATAGCAACTACTAAATTTCCTGACACACAAACTTACTCAGTTCTTTTTGCAAACATTTTCCCTTTCTTTCTCTGTGTAGTGTACAGGATACATGGATTATTTTGTTACATACTTGGCAAACACAAAAAGACATTTTATTAATAAATGTTTACAAGTTCATGAAAATAAATCACTCTCACATACCCTTTTCCAAATTTTGTTTCCAGGTTGGCAGGACATGTTCATTAAAACAAATCAAATTTCAACTCTGTGATATTTTCTTTGTTTTCTACGGAGATGGGCACAATACATGCCCTCTTAATTCAGGCCACAGTCACAGTGTTGCAGAACTTTTTGTTCTAGCCCAGGTGGTGTTGAAACAACTGGCACATGAGGTTAAGAAAAATGTGATGCCATTGTCAGATTACATGAAACGTAGTTACAGATAATGAGTGTCACACACACAGAGTTCTAAGTTACTTGGCATTTCTGTGCCCATCATTATAGAATTATCTAATATAGGCTCCACATAAAATTCAGTCTTTCAACATATACTGACTATGTGTTCAGAAGATTCCTATAGATATTCAGCTTGATTGTGTTGCAGAATTGTAACAACATACTATTCCATTACATTTCTTTAAAGCAAACTGGTAAGTGGGTAAGCATATCAGTAGTGTTTTTCTAAACCTGTTTTCAAATCAGCAAATGATAAACAGTTCCAGTATCAAAAGAGCTAAAAATGCATAATTTCCTTATCTGGAGTCACACTACCAAAGAGACCTTCACTGAAGGTCACTTTGTTCTTGTGTGAAGAACACTAACATATAAACATCATACTAAATGTCTATAAAAGAAAAATACCTTTCAGATATTCTCACATCTTGAATTATGAGATATCTCAAACTTATTTATTCCTCCCTATTATCTTCTGATATTAGATCATCGTAACTTTTCCTGTCAGATTAGAACAGATCAATGTAATTTGTAGTTCAAACAGCTGTAACTGTAGCCTTCAAAAGTTAAGCAAATACTTCAACTCTCCTCATACATGACGGAAAATTCAGAGAGGTAGAGGCAACGCAAAGTTCCTAACAAGAATATTAGTGCCTTTTAAACCTATCTACAAATGTTGTGTTATTTGATATCACAGTAAACTAAACACAAACTTTTGAGAGTTCAAGAAACCAACTTCAAGCATGGCTGTTTAATGCTAAAATGTAATCACTTATACAAACTTTTTATCCACGTGGAATATAAACTCTTGGACAAACAGTGTTTCAAGACATGTAGAAGTCTGTGCATGTCTCTGCATAGCTGCACTGACAATATGAGATGCACAGCCGAAAGAAGAAAACCTAGGTTTTTTATAGGCCTTCATAATAGATCAAGATAAAATATTTTATTAAACAGTAGTATGCCTCAACAATTTTTAATTCAATGAGTTAGTATATACTTGATCTCATTAAAATGCAAATAATAATCAGTGTGTTTATTCTGCAGTAACTAGCAACAAAATTTTTTTTAAACCTCATATTCAAAACAACCACAACGCAAAGATTATACAAAATCTCTTAGTCTTGAAAAACTTCAGTACAGTTTGGAAGAAAGGGCAATAGCACATACCCAAAATCCCTGCAGTCTTTCCCACTGCCAGATATTTCTGCTACTCTTGTTTTGCTGATTAATCATCACTTTGGTAAACATCTGCCTGTTTCCTCCATGGAAATCCGAAAATTTTACCATTTCCATCCCGATTCCCTATCACCATAGCAGCTTTGACTAGTAAGTCCAGAGATGGCTGCTTCATCTCCTATTTTTCCAGGGTGTGGATACACAAAAAGAGGTATCTAGAGTGCAAGAGAAAGTAGGTGCTAAAAACCACACAAATTCTGTGCACATAATTATCAAATGTACAAGGAGATGTCAGCCACTATAACAGCAATGGAGCACAATCTCTGGTGCATTATATTTACTGCATCTAAGAGTGAATCTAACTTGGGAAGCTGTCCATTCAGTTTAGATACTTTAATGGATGATTTTTCTATCCATTCTCCTTCATCCTTCAGTTCACAATCTGAGCTGCGTCATAACAGTAAGTAATTTCGAAGTGCAGTAATCTCCATGCCAAAACTGTGGATGGTAAGGAGCAATGATACTACCAAGCTACCGTAACAGAACATGTCTATGGGACGATAGAACTGGCACTCACACTGCCCAGCTGACTGATAACCTGAGTCAGAACTATTCTCCTCCCCAGGTCTGTGGACTGAAGCACCATCTCTGTGAAGACAGGATTTGAAAGCTGAGCCTGTTCAGCCTGAAGAAGAGAGGGTTGTCTGGAGACCTCACAGCAACCTTCAAATATTTCTGGCCAGGGAAGCCAGAGAGGGACCCTTCGTCAGGAGCTGTAATGATGGGACAAAGGGTTAAAGGGTATAAACTAAAAGGGGGAAATTTAGGTTAGATAGTAGGAACAAATGTTTTCCAGGGGGTGGTAAGACACTGGAACAGGCCTCAACCCTGGCAGGTTTAAAAAGCCAGGCTGGATAAGGCGTTGAGGATCCCAGTCTAGTGGAAAGTGTCCCTGCACAGGGTGAGGGGGTAGGAACTCTCTCTAAGGTCCCTCCCAAGCACTTAACATTCAATGATTCTATGAAATGAACTTGTGGAAGTCACTGTGCAGCTAAAGCAACCATAACCAGCCATATACAGTGCTTTACAATGATGAGCAAGAACCATCTTGGAGTAACCTATTAATCCTGATAAATCCTTGTGTTTCAGCCTGTACACCAGTTCCCAGTTTTAAAGATACCGTGTCTCCCAGCATGAAGATATTCTGCTTTGTGTCATGTCAGACAGCTGCGCTGACTCAAACAGCACAAGCTTTTGATAAGAACACTACAATATTAATTCTGATTTTTCAAGAAGTATTCTGAAAAATTCAGACAGATGTTATCTAAATCACAAAGCCCTACTTATTTTTTAAACGTCCAGTTTGGAAAAGCAAGGACAGTTATTGATTAAAAAGCAGAATACAGCAGATTTTTAATAATATCTATTCAGTAAGGGATACATAATTCTTGTCTTGAAATCTTTGTAATCACAGTAAGTAAATAAATAACTGAATGATTCAGCAGAGGACCCAGTGACTAAAACCACCCAACACTTGCCTTTAACAGCACCACAGCATTTTCTACAGCTGAAAATTACGCCTAAAACCAAAATATTNTGGCATTTTCCTGGAAGCCTGATACCTGGTGGTTTGTTTGGTTGGGGTTTTTTAAATATTCATCACATTTGGTTTTATTTTATTTTTATTCTGCACATTGTAGTCCTTTAAACTTTTAATCATTTCACATATTTCTGTAACTTCTGAATTCATTCATATCTGGTAATGGGTTAGTGGGGAGTCAAAAGATATGAAAGATTGAATAATTTCTTTCTTTGCTCCATTCTCTGAGAATGCAAAATGTATTTTCCTACAGTATGTCATTCTCCTGTTTTAGAAACTCTCCCATTACTACCTCCAATTGTTTTATTTTAACCATACAAGAAAAGCACAGTATTGGAAAAGCAAGTATACTCTTGCTACAAAATCCTCTGCAGGAAAAGGTGAAGATAAATAAAGTAATAATATACCACAAGCAATATATTTCTTTAGAAACACTGTATGATGTGCTTCAGCCTCAGGTGCTTAAACTCATCTCTAACATTCATATTTCCCTTCCATTTCATGACAAAAACAGGCAACCTTTTCCAAGTATTTTCCTTGATTTTAGATTTTATACTTTATATTTTACTTCTTTGCAGAGAATGCAACAAATAACATGAGTTATTGCTAATTTAAATAATTTGCTGTGCTCTTCACAGTCTGATTATACATAATTACCTCCCTTAAAGATATAATGCTGACTCTGTGTTTCTACTGTGCCCTGACAATACCAATTCTGAAACAGTGTAGAGAACAGTGTCACATTTACAATACTCAAGATTCAAAGATTAAACTTGGTAAGTTATGCTTGTACATTCAAATTCCTACTGCTGTTTTATGTGACAAATACTGCAGTCAGTGGAATGTTTCCTCAACTTCCACATGGTATAAATCAGGATCTCACTACAGACTTTAATATCTCAATTCCACATGGTATAAATCAGGATCTCACTACAGACTTTAATATCTCAATTTTTAATAGGTCCCTCAAATGCCACACAGGCAGAGTTCTGCTTCACTGCATCCGATTTACTGTTCAGCTGTGCAACTGAACCGTGCAATGGGAATAGGTGCCATGCACACTTTAATCTATTTTGTAGATTTACAAATAGAAGTTTAGCTAGTACAAACTGCTTTCTGCCTGGGGAAACTGTAGAATACTTCTTGACTTATAAACTCCACTTCAACTTCCCTTTGCCTTGTTGAGATAAACACTAGATTACAGAGTAGAATAAAGGTTTGAAGGACCTGCGGGTCATCAGCACAAGACTCATATAATTACAGACAACCATATGCTAACAGGATAATAGAGTCCACAAATCAATCCCCTAAGATGACCTTAGACATCTGACCAGCCAAAAAAAAGAAAAATGAAAAATCAGAATTTTTTTTAATTATAGGCATCTGAGTAACATATACAACACACTACGTCTTGACAGAAGTCCTACTACTAGTAGTTCCCCAGAGCCGCCTTCTTTCTGCGCTTTAGAAGGTAAAAAGCTACAACACAGAAATCAAGTAACAAGTTGAGATGGTGTTTTTCCTTCTCCAGGTCCCTGCAGACAGCAAACGGAAGCCTTGATACACAAGATTTATGGACCACATAACATGCAACAACCATGATCTGCAGGGATTAAACAGGCTTTCAACAGCTGTATAGAAGGCAGCAACCAAACACTCAGAGTAGCATTAGTTAACTGTTAATTCTATTTTTGACTGATCAGTCACTGCCTTCAACAAACTACCAAATTTTAAACATCACTGTAGGACAATGACCCTAGAGCTTCTGACATCTGAACACAAAGTCTGTAACCAAAGTGAAAAAAGGCCACAAACTTTTGATTACTCCATCTGAGCTTGAACCACAACTACACTATTCCCTTGGTTGCAGATCACCATTGCAATAATGCAGTTCAGCCATTTTGATCTTTAATTTTGAATAAGGGAAGGACAGAGAGCAAAAAGACTAATGATACCTACAGAAAAAGAGGAAATATCCAGGAAAACTGCTGGGATGCAGTTCACTTAGATTATGGAAAACTTGGCAACAGTGGTATTTTTGTCACTAAAACATGGAATAGAGGACATGTAATACTGTTCCTTACTGCATTAAGGAAATAAATACTAGACAGTCAGGGAAAAATTTTCTCAAAACAAAGCATTTTTACAGACCAGTTTAGAAGCTTCATCATTACAAGACTGCAAAAACTGCTCAAGAAATCTTTCAGGATGATTCATGCATAGCTGAACTTGTCTTAGGCTGAGAAGAGAGATGATTTTTCTGGTCACACAATTCTAAATGGTCTGAACACATTTAATTGTACATGTTTTAGTTTTATCCTGTAGGCGGAGTAATTTCCTAAGAATTCAACCTCATTCCAATGGAATTCTTTGAGAAAGAAAACCCAAGGCAGAACAGATGGAATTCCCAAAGGACCAGATTAGTGGGTAGTTCTCAATACAGTACTATGAAGCCGGCTGCTAGTACAATAACCATCTTACCTCCTTCTTCCCCAAAAAGTTCTAACTTAGTCATCAAAATAATTTGCAACATTACAGAAATGTCATGGTAATCTGCAGTACAAAAGACACGTGGCAGCAAAAAAAAAAAAAGAAAAAAGAAAACCAAACCTGGAGAAAATAACCCATGTTGAGTCACACAGATTTTTATTCTACACTTGTCAGAAAAAGTCTTCACTAAGGAACAATGATACAAAGAGCCTGTCAGAAAGCAAACACTAAATACAAGGGGAAAAACTTGTTACACACCTCATGGATAGTGTGGTGCTCTATGGCAAAGCAGAGTTTATCTAGGAGCTGTGCTTCAACACTGCAGTGTGTGTCAGACACAGTGCCCATCCCAGTCTGTGCATTCCACAGCCACCCAAAGGAAATGAAGCGTGTGATCAGAAGGCAATAAACAAACAGAATGCACAGCTCCAGCACAACCAGGTAGCAATGCACCGTCCATGCTCTGAGAAGTGCCCCATGGAAAACCAAACTTAGTACTGGCTTTGGTCCGGCTGGGCACTGCTGTGGTATTGTAGGTGACTGTAACCTTCAGCTGCACATGCTAGCACTTTCTCGAACAAAACTACTTACTGGTGATAGCAACTTGCACACAACACTGAAAGCAGATGGACAATATACGCATAATCCAAATGCTTCCTCTTCCAGCTCTTTACTCTACAGAGTCATCATGAAACAGAGTGAAATTTGGTTTCTGCATTCATGTGCATGTGCTAGTATGCTCTTGATTGACTTCTCCTAAAAATGTGTCTGCTAATGATCATATTTCCACATTAGATGGTTCAGTTTATTATTTCTCATCAATTAGGGTCTGTGGTCCTACAATCTTAAAAAAAATGCCAAGTTCAGCTGTCAGTGTCTAATAATAAATTTGTCTGCTACCGTAGTTTGCAATGGCTAACTCTGCATCTGACACAGTTGACAGAGGAGCGGTGGAAAACATCTGCAATGAAGTGTAGCTACTAAATTAAACACAAACATCTGGTGAGCTGACTTCAGCTTCGTAACAGCTTCAGCATGTCAAATTTATCTCTGATGTAATTCCACCTATTTTAGGAATCTGATAAGAATCTATTGCATTACACCCTCCGTCACTAGTTCCAGGGTATGCCTCTTCTGCACTCAAAGGTGTGATTACAGCATGAGAGATTTCTATGCTATATTTGATTTTGCTGGTGTGAATAACAGACAGAGGTGAGAGCATGCTAGAAAAGGTGCCTACAGGATTCTGCAGGCAAACACAATATTATCCCTATAATCTGAGTAAGTTAGGAAGGTTGCAAACTGGCTCTAACAAATATCAAGGACTTAATAAACCCACAGCATTCAACAGCTAATAAATCCAAAGCCTCACCAGTATCTGGAAATGCCGTATCTGAAAATAATCACTGAAGTGTTTTACTTTTACAACACTTTTCTGAGAAATGCCTCATTAATCTCAGCTGGAAAACAGAGGCACTTGTTAGAGCAAATAATTTGTTCAAGGTCACAAAATACTGAGACTCAAACTGTACAAAAAGAGTTTTCTCTGTATATTCCTATTAATAAGTTCCAGAGCAAAAAGGCTCTAGGAACACACCTCTCTCATAACAAGGTCCTCTCACTCCAATTCAGACTGTGAAAACCTCTCCTCTACATCATCCCTTATATGCAAGAATACGCAAGAAAAGGTTAATCAGGCCTGAGTCTTGGATCTTGTGAGCAGTCTCAGGCAGCTAAGTTTGTAATATGACCATCTGCTTGAGTCTGCATATCCCATTCTAGTTCACTTTCTCTTCCCTTCATCTTTTTTCAGCAGTTTTTCTTGAATTGCTCCAATTCAGTGCTCTGACAAACTGGTATTTTGCAGCAGCCCAATCAATCATGAGACCTTCCTGTCCAATTCCAAGTCTCACCTGTCACTGTGTTTATTTTTGGCGCAAGAGGAAAGATTATTATCTTCATCTGTTTCAGCCATTAAGATGGGATATGGTACCTTCCCATGAACATGCCAAAAAAGAGCTATCGCCAATATTCAGTCTCTACCCATCTTAAAATGCCACAAAAAGGCCATCACACAGCTGGAGCTGAACCATATTATGAAACCCCAAGCAATCATTACACTGAAAACCCAGTTCCTAGACATCTTCACTATATAATCCCTTGCAAAAGATATTGGTTGTACCTTCAAAAAAGGGACCAATATCCACTGTCTCCAAAGAAAGCTGCTGTTCAACTTTTATCTCTTCTTAACCTGCCCCAACTTTCATCTCTTCTTAACCTTCACATTGCATTAAAAAAAAAAAATGCAGCAGTCTTAAAACACTACACTACACACATATAAACTTTAATCTAAGAAACTATAATGCCTAGATACTAGGAAATGAATGCCTTTTGTAGAGAGTACAGCTGACAGGAGGAACAGTAAATTGACAGAAGTGGCAGTTGAATTTCACTCCCAGCTCTCCCACCAAAATTCTTATTTGTCGAGTTACTCCCCTGTGCTTAAAAACTTTTTCCCCAACTTATTGGCTGTATTTGTTTAGCCTTAAAAAAAAAAGACTCAGAAGAAAAAGCCTCCATAAGTACAGTGATAGGAAAATATATAGAATACAATAAAGCAGCTGGAAGTCTGCTCGGTGGCCTTACCTGCAGGACCCTAGGAACAGGCAACAATGAATACGTCAGATGCCTGGTTCCAAGGCTGCCCAGGGCCTGCAGCTGATATGTTCTTCCTTTGTTTTGCGCAATCATCATCAGTTCTTATATTTTGCAAAATCATAATATCAAAATCTTACTGCCCTGCTCAACAAATAAAGGTAAAAAGAGGAGCAGGATGGGGACTGATATATTGAAAGAGCAGTAATTAGTGACTTTGACTACACTCAGTCATTCAAGTTAGAGTTATATATAGCAGGAGAACACCACATGTAGACCGCCATCCTCCCCTGAATATGGAACTCTTTTTATGGATTTAATTTTTAATTTCTTATCCATCTATCCCTGAAAAAAAAATCCATGGCATTTGCCTCTGGATATCCAGATATCTCATAAAAATTCTTCTTCTCAGATGTACTCTGTTATTCCCTGATATTCTAACCACATGACTTCAATACTTCAGTTTCAAAAGCCTCTATGATATTTCCTCTACCTCATTTCTAATGATGCACACACAACTGGCCACACTGAGCAGCAGGAAGAAAGGAGAAGACTTTTGTTGGCCTTTCCCCATACCCAGGTATGTCACTACAAGAAAGACAAAATGCCAAACAGAGACAACCAGATCTTGATCACATTTAGGAATAAATCACTATACCTAGCATATTACAGTTTCTATGTACATTGTGTGACAAAAATAAAATAATTTCTATTTTGGGAGGGAGGATGTTCTACCCAGTCAAGGCAGCAACACTGGGATAGCCAAGGATGTGAAGCCTGCTAGGCAAGGTTGAGAGGGTCCTTTTTTTATTGTCAGACATTTTCAGTCCTAGTAATGGTACTCAGCTTTACAAGGAAAGTATTATCAGGAAAACATTCTTCCAGCCAGGAACCTCAGATTATAGTGACAGCTCTTGTTAACTTTACCCCAGTTTTGAGTCACAGTAGTTAAACTGTATTTATTTTAAAACTTTGATCAGGTTGTATGACAAGCCACACCACTGAAGCCCTGTTTTTAGTGAACTCTGCTTCAATAAAGAGGTTCTGGACAATAGTAATTGAGAATTTTATTTAACTTGCCAGCTCTACTTTTACCTCACTTTTATGATAACAGAGAACTTGAAAAAATATTCTTTTGTTTTTAAAATTACATTTCAAACGAATATAATATAATCCATAAAATTCCTCAATATGTCCTAGGAAAAATATAATTAAGTAAAAACTCTTCATTTTATTGGAGACATCATGACAAATCATGATCACAGAGCTGGTGATCACAGAGCTGATCACAGAAGCAGTCTCTCAACTACTTATGTCCCATTTATTCTGTATACTATTAAAAAAAAAACTCATGAGCATAAGGGCTGTAAAGTGACAGAAGTCTTTCCTAGTAGTAGAAGGAAAGATGCTCCATGGTAGCAACAAGATGTAATAGGCAAGGTGTGACAATAATCCCAAAATATTATGACAGAAGCCAAGTGCTCTAGCTGGCCTCTGGGCTTGCTGTTTCTGACATTAATAGGCTACTTCTTGATAACTCCTGAAACGCTGTGAAATAGGGAATGGGGAGGCAGCTTTGTGGCATCCTGAAATGATACATCTCCAGCATCAACACCTTGAAAATTGAAACACCTGCATGCTGTAGGTGTTATCTCCAGCATTCCTTCCTAAAACAGAACATATTTTGTATTTTACAATGAAGCTGACAGGCAGGGTCTGCCAAAGATCAGATTTCTGTGGCAGAATTTAGGTCCAGATCATCCAGCAGCCACCCAGCCATGGGTTTTAGCGAGCGTAGGATATTGCTCTGTACTTCACCAAGTGCTGTAACTTGCTACTATTCAGTCAATACTGGATAACATCACAGAATGCCTCCTCCAGAGAAGGAAACACTGTATATTTTGTAACAATTGCATTGCCATTCTATTTCCATTTTCTGTTACAAACTGGAAAATAATTTTAGTATACAAAGACTGAAATATTCAGTGCAATAGCAGCATAGAATTGAAAATTTCTGCCTAAGAAATAAAAGCACCCTGAGGTAGAAGACTTGGTTATTAAAGACTGTGCGGTATTAACAGAATAGTAAGCAGATCCCCATGCACTCTGTGCTGATCCTGACTTTTGAAATAATACAATAAAATATGGATTCCCAGAAGAACTTCCCTTTACCCCAGTTTTATGGGTACTCAGTTATTTAATCATTTATCTCGAGTCCTTCCCAGTCTTCCTGTGGAGCTGAACAATTCAAGGAAAAGCTGGAAGATTGAACTAACACACTGTATACTGCTAACTTTGAAACACTAAGGAATTTTTAGACACACAGGAAAAAGGCTTTCTATCACCAGGTTCTCGAGCCAGCAGGTAACTCTTCACAGATTTTAATCAGGTGCAGTGACAGAAGGCTGCAGTGAACTGTGAGTCTCAAAAATATGTTATTAAGCAGGTGCAAAAATACCTTTCAGGCTTGTGTACATGTTGCAATGTAACATTCAGAGACAGCTCGATTTTTAATTCCTGTTTATTCCCTTGAACAAACTCACCAGCTATTGTACATGAGCCAGTGAAATGGAAAATTATCACCAAGAATATTGAAACAGGAGGACTAGGTTTCAGCTACTTCAACTCTAACTTTCAAATGCTTCAACACACAAAATTAGGCACAAGGACAAACTTAAACACTATAAATCACAAGTGTATATTTGTATACTTATATTTTTTTCTTTTATACATACAAATATATATACATATATTTTACATGACATGGGATAAATTATATGCTTCACTACGCTCCCAACTAGAACAAAGGGTAAAAAAACCAAACATCAACAAATTCTTGCCATGTCTGCTTATACAGTGGAAATAATGTTTTTGCATTACATTTTTTAAAAAACCTTACATTTTCCCAAACAAACAAACGTTAAAAGTAGATTAATAATGGCTGAAAGGAAAAATTCTCATATACTGATTTCATGATCATATGCTGAACTTCGTTTTGCCTATTTTTCTTTATAATAAGTAATTCTGTCGTTGCTTGCACTGTACTTTGAGAGTACTGGGACAGTAAAAAGTATCATGTTATCATAGGAGCTGCATCTGATATATTAGAAGACCTTCCAGAATATGTCAGAATTGCTACTAAAGATAATAGAAAAATAAACATTTTTATTTCCAGTATGGGGCTCTATGTATAGCCTGTTTTCCACAGACTGCTCTTTATCAAGTGCCATGCTTGCTAAAAGCAACACTATTAGTTGTAAATCAGAGACTTCTGAGAAAGAAGAAAGAACATTTTAACCAGGAAATGCATTCTATATAATGGTTTCATCTGAGCCAAAGAAAATCAAGGCTGGATCTTTTAATGTTGGGCATTTTTTCTCTAGTTTTCTTCATATGTTACATGACTAAAGAGCTGTGTTGGAATATTTTTAAATTTTCATTCTTAATGGCAGATGTCTAAGTCACAGAATAAAATGTAAGAACTTATATACTTATTACAAAGAATTTCACTCGTCATTACCATTTTTCTTCATTCATTCATTTCAACTGATGTTTTAACATTTACTGTTAAAACAAAGGCATAATCCACAATTTCAAGGAAGTTTTCACATTGCCTTGAACAGAGTACACGCATGTAAGTTCATTTTGGGACACAATTATATTTCAATGCTTGTCCTCTAAATTCACTAATTGTAGTGTCCATTTAAATACCTTAAGTATGGCAGCAGAGCTATGGTGACAATCATCTGTGTACCAAAGAGACAAAGAATCACAAGCCATTATGTGTTTCTTATGGTTCTACTGAGTTCATCTGGCTCAGTGAGCCCCTGCAAACCCTTTAGACCAGAATGTACCACTCTTAAAGCACCTAAAATTCACTCAGCTAAGTCTGTTTAACTGTATCTGTCACTTAGAGCTACCCAGCTTCAGCTTCCTTTGCAGCGGATGGCAGGAGATCAATTTTCCAGAAAGCAAGACACCTTGTGAAACTGAAACTAAAGAGAGCCCTGATAAACCACCCTCTGCAGGTATCCACTCCTCTCCTTGGACTCTCTCCATGATCAGCTTAGGCTGGGGTGACCAACATTTAGCTGTCCCAGTTTAAGTGAGGTGAATCCCAGTCTAAGCATGCTTAGAGTAGCCTGTCCAATGAGAGGCAGCCAGAAAACTCTTGCCTTCTTCAGAAGGCTCTCGTGTTTTCAGTGAAGAGGCAGTACGAAAACTAACAAGAGCTAAAGGCATCAAATGTCAAGAAATTTAGACAAGCTTTTCACAAGTATTGAAATTACAGCTGTATCTTAAATAACAACAAATAGCACCGAGTGAACTAGATTATTAATTTCAACCTGAATCACATACAAATCTGGATATTCAAAAGAAATTGTTATTCATTTATTCCATCTCTACTCACAACCCCCGGGTCACAGGGTCGTTTTCTCCCCAGTTTTGGAATTAACTTACAAACACGTGCAATGCAGCCTTCAGCCCTCAAACAGCTAAGGGGTGGCCACAGTCAACATGATGGCAACATGAATAAATCCTGAGGCAACTCAGGATTTACAGACCTCAACTAGCACCAATTGTGAGCCAGCCAACTCCCCACTGCTCTGTCAGCTGCTCTGAAACGTTTAGATGAATGAGGAAATATATATGAAAATTCTGTGAAGAAAGTACAAATTTTGTGAGGCTTTGGCAGTCCAGCTTCCACACAAGTGGCTGTCTCAGTATGAGGAGTGAAATTGCTCCAGTCAGCCTTTAGACCTCTATGACCAAGTTAGTGTAATTAGGAAAGAAACTAATGTCAAGAAAAAAAAAAAAAAAAAGAAATGAACTGAATAGCTGGCATAAGTCCTGCTGTACTTCTCATGTTAGGTCAACATTACCAGTTGTCCCCATATCCAATTTTTATGGGCAGGCATAAGATAATAGAACTGAAGGTACAGGTCAGCAATCACAAATTCTTACAATAAGAGCCACAATAGAAAAGGATATTTAAGCTGGCAAGCCTGGGGCATGACAGAGCATGCTGGTAGGATTACAGCCTACAGACCATGGAACAAGATTTATGTATGTGTACATACATACACACACATTCACACATGCACATACATCATTAGTAAATCAGTATTACTGGCAGTTAAAACTTAAAATTCGATTTCTGCTTTGACTTGGCTTCCAGCTCCCAATAATTCATCTTAAGTAGAGATAAGACATAAAATGTTGTCTTTGGCCCACATGCTGTCACACATTTTAAGAATATTAATGGCTAGGTAGAGATTTTCTTGACCCTTGTCTAACAGGCCATTGATCTCAATACTGTAGATGTAAAAAGCAAATGAAAAAAATATCTCTTTGGAAAGAAAGATATATAGACAAGGGCAGATAACTTGAAACACAAACTTTGTGTACACAAATGCAGCTTATTCTCTACTTCAATACTGACCTTCTTTTAGGTTCATCCTAAAGCCCACATTTACTATTGAACTAGAAAAACTATTAAAGGAAAGTGAAGCCTATTGAATGCAATTACACAGGCCGCTTTGTGCCATGCCACCTGGAAACACTACAGCATGCAGAAATTAAATCAATTTAAAACAGCAGGTCACTAGCACTGCACAGACAACCCTGCAGAACAACGGCTGGCCTTAGTGCTCCAGAAGGGAAATGCTGCTACGGTTGCCCAAGGAACTACAAGTCAATCGACAAGATACTTTTCTGCTATGGACAACACAAACTCATGAAATATGAAACAAAATTTTGATATTACCATCACATTGTTTATTGCCGCTGATGTGACTCAAATCTGCAGGTTTTGCATTTGAATTGTTCTAAAATGGGTAATTTTTTTTCTGAAATACTCAGACTTGCTCTTTACTTAAAGACAAACTTGTAATGATGTTTTTAAGATGACTTTTTAGGATCTGAAAGCCTGAAATCTGTCACACATACTTAACTAAGAAATTAAAGCTTATATTGATGTAGTGGTAGGAATACTGAGGCAAAATCACAAACTGCAAAATTAAGAGGTACACAGATGCTCCGACTCATTTTTGGCTTTCTCAAGAAATACTTACATTAATAATATATCATTGTAAGACTGATTACATTTATTCTATGACATGCTGAGAAGCTTTCTGGAAGGTGCTGCTTTTGGCAGAAACACATTGCGCTATATCATACTCCTAATGGTAGGCAGAGCCTAGCAATACCAGATTTAAATCATTACTAAAATACACAGTAACAAACTGAAAGTAATCAAAGTGTGCCTTTACAAAACATATTCTATTAAAAAAAAAAGAGAGCGATAGATAGATTACAGTAATATGTTTATTTTGGGTTTATTTTAGCAGCTTCAAAAATATCTTCTGGTGACAGCATCTGTTCCATTTACCCAGACAGGTCTACACATCTGTTCAGTTACAATTCACAGCTTAAGAAAAGGGAAAAAAAAAGGGGAAAAAAAAAAGTTTTGATTTGACTTGGTTAGGTTTTGACATTTTCCAGTTAAGCTGGAGCTGGTGGGAAGGATTGTCCTTCAACATTCAATTCCCTTCAATTCTGGAAATTAGATATACTGTCTAATTTTGTTATCAGAATGCAGCTTCTAATAACATTCATACAAATATAGAATGCTATCAAAAATCCTGAAGTGTATACCTATATGGTTTCACCATAAGTAAAATATTTTGTAAAAAAATATATATATATTTTTAGGCTTCATAGTACTCTTCTCCAAAACATATGATTCAATTCTCTGGGTCTTATCTCCAAAAACCAAAACCAACTTTTCTCAACTCCTTTTCCAACAAGGAACTCTTTCATGTTCCTCCCCCTTTTATTCTCAAGTCATAAAACAACAGTCTATAGAGTTTTTAAGACAGAGAAAAACACCAGACCAGCAACATTTCCCAGAAACAGAGTTAAGTAACTGCACTGAATTAAAGATTTAATTGTAGTATGCTGATCAAAAAGAAAACAGATCTTACAAATCTACTCAGAATTACAAAGGCAATAAGAATAAATGTTCATATAAAGCAAATTCTAAGAAATAACACAAAAAACTGGTGCTGAACACCCTTGCCTAAAACAGACTTGCCACAAAGCTTAATGGCTAATAAAAGCCTTTGTTTTGTCCTCTGTTTATTTGATTGATACAACTTTCTAACTGTCAAGAAATTGTCCACAACTATCAATTCAAGTACCATTTCCAAACAGGTAATACCTTGAATGATCTCACTGCATCAGATGTGTTCCTTTCCCCAAAATAAGGTATATGCTTGTGTATATAATCCGTACAAGAAAGTGCCAAAATCTTGATTTCTCCAGCACAGTCACAGCAGGCAGAGCCATCACTCTTTGTGTCGGGCTTGGATCCCCCACTGGCTCCTCAGACATCCCAACTGATACTCTGTCCTGACTTTTCTCAGGAACATCTCTCTGCCACTGCACTTCGGTTTTTTCTGCACCAGTTTCTCCAAGCTTGTATTCTTTTGCATCTGAATTACCAAACCACTCACTTCTCTTGCCTCAACCAATACATTCCTCTTCAACTCCTAACTTGCTAAAACTAAAATATAAGAAGAGTATCCTTAAACTTTTGCTTTGAGCCTTTGTCTTCTTTTTCATCACCTTCTTGCTTTTCCTCATGCCAATTTGTATGTATAACCCAATTCTGTTATTCATTGGAGATGGTCAAGAAATGTAGTACCTGGTTTAAAAGAAAATTATTGGAGAGTGGGGTCTAAGAAGAGCTGAATAGCAAGCGACAAGAAAATCACTTTAACATTCAAGAAAACTTCATGTAATTTCACACTTTACTGCCTTCATGTAGCTTTTAGGAAAACTCCATAGTGCTCAAAAAACTCTTGTAGCAGCTTGATGCATTACTGAAATCCTTAACATTTATTGGAAACATTTTGTATATAAATGCTTAATTCCTATGTAAAAAAAAAGAGTTTATATGCAAATAAAGCCCAAAGCATTTTATTTACTGTTATGCTGGTGGCTGCCTAAGAAGCTTTTACAGTTTAGAAAGTTTATATAATTTTCTAAGTGTGTTTAAACAATCCCCCTGGCAAAGCCAGAAAACAAGCTACTTCTCCAAGAACAATTATACACAAGTTAGATGCCTTTGGGGGGGGGGGAAATTTAGATCTTAAGAAACATAGCAATTTTAAGTAGACATTTGAATGTGAAAGTAAATATTTGTATAAAGGAGGGTGGTTTGTGCTTATGTGAAATTGTTATTAAACCCCTAACCAAATATGAAAAAGCACATCCAAAGATGGAGGAAAAAACCTCCAGAATCCTAGACTTCCCATTTGCTGGGGTATTGGGCAGATCTTTCCACACATAGTCATCACCTTCACGCACACCAGTCAGCAGCATGTATCCAGAAGAGGCAGATGATTCCCAAACACTTGTTAAAGACGCTGGGCCAATAAAAGAGCATTTGCTGTGACAAATTAAGACTAGGCAAGCCTTCAGGCATTTCTAAAGGACACAGGAGGAAGCTACACCAGTGCAATGCCTGCAGCTCACTGCTTCAGAGATGTCTTGCTCCAAATCCCCCTTTCACCTCAGACTGCTTCTCTCACCTCTTGAAGGCAGCGAGCACATGCAACTACACATGGAGGGAGGAAAACCATGCTGCACTGCAAAGCACCAGGAACAACAGAGCTTGGGAGGATCCTTGTGGCTTCCACACCAAGCCTGAGACAAAATCAGCTGAAAGATTACCTAATGAAATACATTCATTTTTACCCTGTGTCATGAATACAGTGTGATACTGGAATCCTGCTTACATTTACTACTATAAAAGGTTTCTCAGAAAAAAAAAAAAAAAACACCAAAAAAAACAAAAAAAAACCCCACAAAAACAAAAAACCCAACAACAACAAAAAAAAAAACACCACTTTGCCTAGGTATTCCTTGAATGGGAGACAACTGAGCTGACAAGAATAAAGAGTAGATTTATTTTGAATTTAACCAGTATTTAAGTTTCCTTTCTTATAACAGGTTTGTAGGGGAAGGGGTTTTTGTGTTTTGTTTTTTTTTTCCTGCATGGATGTTCACTTGTTTTTAAGAAAATTGTCTAAATATTACCTCTGGCTTCATATAATTTACTTAGACTCATATTTTCCCAATTTTAACAAGTTGATATTCCCAGGATGATTAACCTACTGTTCTGCAAACATTAGGGGGTGTTTTTTAAACTATACACTGTAAACAGGACTCACTGTTTATTCTGAAAATAAGACAACTTTGTCTTATCTACTGCTAAATCCCACAGCCAGAAGCCCCTAAAAGTTTAATCACAAGATCTTCTCTATAGAGTACAGAGAAGAAATCATAAAACCAAAAATTTCTTCTTTGTAAGGAAGCAGGGTGTTCTTTTCTTTACAGTAATTACAGTATGGAGCTTGTTTTGCTTACTTTTAGAGTCGCCTATAACAAATTTACAGAACTCAATGAAAGTAAATTATTGTGAGCAACTTTTCCTGAAGGTCATTAAGAGAAACAGATATTAAAATCCTTGGGTTTGAAAACTGCAATTTTTTTTTAAAAATACCTGCCTTTTAAATACCTAAACATAATTTTCTGTCTTGCATAAAAGTTATACATTTTAATGGAAATTGAAACATTTCATTCAAAAAGAAAAATCCTTTTAACATAAATTATTTTGAGGTAAAAATGTCTTCACAGATATTTTTGATGAGCTGATACTACTATGGCTATAAAACTGACCTCCAGTTAAAAGAAAAAAAATTCCATCTGGTTCTCAAGAGCTGGAGATTACTCATTTTTGCCTCACCACTGCTGCTATCTTTTGGCATATTCTCCTATATACGTGTTAAATTTAGCAAATCTCTCTGATCTCCAGATAGAGAAAACTATGATTGCATTTAGACGTTCAGGTTTTGCCAAATTCTTGCAGGCTTCAGTTTTTTAACTTGTAGAATGCTGAATGGCTATTCAACAAAAGCGTATATAATGAAGCTTTTAATTCACAGCAACGAGCAAAGCAAGAACAAAATTTTTACTATTGCTCTGGTCCAATGGCTGACTGATCTGACTGCGGACCTTCAAGATGGTGTTTCATGGTTTGGGTTTTTTAAAAAAAATATTTTCAGGAGCACTATGAACAATCTATTCCAGTCCTTGAAGGATGAATAGCCATCACAGAGCAGAGAAGGCAGACAAGCTGCCTAGTTCCACCTCTCCATGTTTCTACTCACAGAGTTTAAATTCAAGATCCTAATCCCTCACTATTTACACTGAACCAGGATGGGGGAACCCCTTCCTTGCTGAGGATCAGGCAGCTCTCTCAAACACCCTGAGTGGACTATGTGCTACAACGTTTAGCATTATCAGAGTTACTCAAACACAGGTCTTTCTCCAGCATAGTGAGGACATTGCTATTCTGACCAGCATTGCTGGCAGGTGCACAACTAAATGCCTCTGACAGATCTTGGAGAAACAACCACACTGAATTCAATGGGCTGCAATGGCTACCTCTACTCAGAGCTACAGAAAGGTGAAACCAAGTCACCTTGACCTTTAGCTGTGTACCAAAAAAAAAAATTAACTTAAATAAGCAACATACCACACGATCCTAATATCAATATGACCTGTATGTTGTGATCATATACAACAAAGAGCTACTTCCTTTCACATTTAAATCTGTAAGTAAAACAACTGCCAGATTTCATACCAGGAAAATTATTTAAGTGTAAAACTTAGGGTGATGTTCTTTCTTATTTGCAATGAAAATCTGCTAAGGTCTCAGATTTCTTACATTATTCAGTAAGCTTATTTGCTTTTATTCTGTCCGTTAAAATGAGAATGTAAAGAAAAGCTGCATCAGTGGTGAGCTACGATAAGAAAGAAAGCACCTTTATCATACTAATGAAGTTCATGCTTCAATAAGACAGTTGAAATCTGAAGCAGTAAATAAACAATTAGCAAAAATCCTGGAATTGAGTAATTAATGGGCTGAAAAAGATGCACAGTCTCAAGAAAATAAAAATATTATTGATCCATAAATATGTGGCTCTCAAAGTTTGGCCTCTGAGAAATTGGCTTCCATCAGTAATAACGAATGTGATAAACTATAATTACATTACTTAAATCATTGCACAGTAACAATATCCTCAGTATTCTGTTGAGTTTAAAAGCAAATGTCTGTACTTTTAGGTTGTAGATAAATGGAGATAATCGTATGCATCAGCAGTTATATATGTTGTCTCTTTTCAAATGCCTTTTTAGACAGAGATCAGGTAATTACTAAAAGTGACTTTCCTGTTAGGAAATCTCATCCAAGAATCCCACATTGAGTTAGCAGTGTGCTTTAACTACACAGGAATGCACTGGAGGGGAAAAATAAATTTAAAAACAACACCACCAAGGAAAATACTTGAGCTGATATTAGCAAAAGCAATGGACTATCTTTCACTGCAGTAATCCATTAGTAAATTAAAGCAAGCATATCATCCTTACATGGCCACTTTGAAGGCAGCATTTTCAGAAGGGGAAGGAAGCCATGCAATCCCACTGTCACTGCATGTAGGATTCAGGTGACTGGCATGTCAGTTCTGTTAATAGACACTGGACTCTGTCCACAAAATGCTAATGCTCTTGTCCATCCACACCCTGACATTACTCCCAGCAGATAGCTGAGCACCGCTTACAGCGTCAGATATACGGTGTTAAGCAGGATGTCACCTCTGACTCCACAAGCTGCAAGTCACTGGAGGATGAAGGATTCTTCTGGCTAAGCACCACAACATGACTGCAGTGTTCACCACCAAACACCCCAACTTACAGTTGCCTCAGTCTTACTGTGTCTATTTCAAACTCAAATCTTATGAATACCATGGACTGTAGAAATGCAGCTTTGCTGCATTGAAGGGCAAGTAAATGTGACCCCCCCACATCTTTTTTTTGTAATTGCTGGAAGGCAATTGGATAAAGTCAAAAGCAGGTATAATGTTCCACACTGAATGAAGGGTGGTGAGATAGAAGTCCCAAAATGTCACTCAATCTATAGATGTATCTTCCTTTCTCTTTTAATGAAATCCCTAGGCCACCTCAAAGACGCTCATTACAAACCCTTGTTTCCATCTCATTAATGTACACATGACTCTGCCATCAGAGACCAGCCTGGTGACAGTCATTCCTGCAGCCAGCCTCATGGTAATAACTCCTTAATGGCAGGCCTCCTTTCTTCCTGACAAGACAAGAAGGCATTAAGAATACAGAGTAGTTTGGGAGACAGGGAACTGTAGCTGTTCAGTCTTATCTAAACCAGTCACTGGGGACAGTAAGTGACGGGTGTCTTCTGATAGCTGTCTTACAGGCCAGAAATAAACAAAACAATCAAAGAAGAAACAAACAGAGATAATGCCCGCATCTCAAAGCAACAGCACTACAGCTGTCAACTTATATTTTCTACAGAGATGCCAGTAAAAGAATTCACCTAATCCTCAATTCTTCCAATACATGCAGAATGGGCCCTGTCAGTCAGGGCTGAGGCTTAGCCACAGCAAAACTTGCACAAATATCTCCAGTCTTTCCACACCTGGCTCTGTGGGTAAACCAACTGTCTCTCCCTTTAGAATTTTACATCTTAGTTCTAGTATAAATATGAGCTATATTACTGTAACAAATAATCCACATTAAGTTGTTTTCCAGTTCTCCTCATATACTGGTAGAATAACAGGTGGCCTCTTCAATTTAAAGCAACTAACATTCAGACGTATTCATTTATCCAACTCCTGTATCTACCATCACTTTTTTAGACAGAACCCAAAATGAACCAGAAATAAAAGCAGTTCATCTGAGTTTTGGTACTTTTCTTGGCCTTCCTTACATTTCAGACTGCCCTAGTTCAAAGAATCCCTTTTTTTTTTTTCAACCAAAGTCATACAGGAGATAAAAATGCTTTAAATAAATACACAAACTTCTCTTGTTGATACAATAACATGGGAAATAGAGGTCAGAGATTAATACACCACTTACTGAATTAAGAGAGTATAAATGAAAAAATATTCTTCAAACCACAACAGATCGAAGCTTTAAGGTATGTGGCCACTATCCAGCACCTTCAGGAATGCGTCACAAACACGGCTTAGCAAACTGAGGACATCATATATCCCAGGCCCCTAACTGAAGGATAATACAGACCCAAGTACAATCAAGGATTCTACAAGATAACACCAAGGGGCTTTTACTAAAAAAAGAAAGGAAGAAAACAGTGAAATTCTAAGAATAACAAAATTTAGGGTGGCAAAAAAAGGAAATGCAGAAAAGAGAGAATATTTTTGTACTTTCTGTCTTCTTGTTGTTCAACCCAACCACAAAAAAGGGGATATGCAGAATTAGGCATGTTATGGAAGACTTTCCAGCAAGCTTTTTAACAGTTCCTAAGGCTCAGCATAAAGATTATGGAGAAGTAATTTATACATTCTTCGCAAAAAGCCACAAAAGCAGGAAATTATCTGAACAGTCTTTTGATAAATTTACGTCTTGAAAGTTGCTGAAACTCAAGAAAAGGCTCACTGCTTCAGTAGAGTAAAAAACTCACAACTTAATAAGATAGAATTTTAATTTTGAAAGGGCTTTTCCCCTCTTTTTTTTTAATCACCACCTTCCTGCAGCAAAAAAGGAGATTAGAATAACGCCTGCAGGTTTTTAAGCATGGTTATGCTTTAATGGTAAACTGTGTTCTCTATTCTAGAACATGCAAAATATATAGGTATGCTCTCATGACTGGCAAAGAAAATTACACTGGAACTAATATATATAAGCATGGTAGACCATTTCTTCTTCCATTCCTTCACTCACCGAAAAAAAATCAGATCTCCTCCTCATCAAAATCAACGTGCCTTAGTCATTTTTGCTACTATGCAAATTTAACATTAAAATGTTAATATTTAACTGCCAAACAACAGACAACTCTCAGAAATCAAAACAGTATTTGTACACTAGAAAAATATCAAAGAAAACTAACAACCTCTATTTAAACACAGAGGTCAAGTATGGATTAAAACTGCAAGTATATGAAAAATTATATGTCATATTATAAACATGACTTTTTAAACAGTACAGAAGAAAAAAACTGAGGTGGACTTGGAGAGGAAACAATTCTGGTTCTTCAGAAGACAGTACAACACCCACAATTCTAAGTGGAAAATCCCTGTCATCCAGCTGTCCAACGTACAAGAAAATCATAATGAGTTACCTGGATGGGGCATGGCTGAAATGTGGGAACCTCTCTTCTTTTGACTAAATTAGCAGATTTATTAATTTAAACGTTAGGAGACTGTCTCTCCTCCTTACAAGAGAGTGGACTATCCGTGGAAATCCATAGACTATGCTTGGATAACTGAGCACAGTTAAAATCTATTAAACATAACTGTTCAGGTAAATATCTGTTAAACAACAAAATGAGCAATAATAAGAGCACAAAAATAAATGTTTTTCTTCCAATACATATGTAACAGTCTGCAGGAGTTTGATATGCCAACCAAATAGCCCAGACAGCTGATTTGTCTTCAGCAATTCATTAGATCATTCCAGAGAGCAACCTGCCTGTAATATACTGAGTCTTTTTGAAGGATTCTGAAATAAAGAAGCTACCTCCAGAGGCCTGGATTCAAAGAAGGATTTAGCTCTTCAGTTTTTACACCACTTCAAATAAATGGGAAGTTAGTAAAAATGCTTTTCTGAGACTGGCCTATGTCAAAGCACAGGTGAAAACAGAACAGGTCTGATGGGAAACCATTAATAAACAAGTCAGTACACAAACTTTTATTAAAGTACGCGCTTGATCATATGACCTCACAAGAGCATGCCTCTGCTCTGTATCTCTATTTTCCCATTCACAGTAAAGGGTTTCTGCCTCCCTTCTCTTAAGCAATTTGAGATAAAAGGAACAAATAAGCAACATTTACTACGACAGTGTTGTTCTATGAACAGAGTTCATCAACACTTTAAGTGGTTTCTGCATGAGATTTCAGACACAGCTTAGCAACAACAAATCTCATACTTAATCTGGCAAAACCACCATAATAAAATGCACTGATTCATAATGTAATTTCCAAGGTACTAATAGTGGAAATAAAATTTTTGCTGCTCAAGATCACCCAGTTGCAAGGCTTCTATATTAAGTATAATTTCTAACTAATAAACACACTAAAATTTTAAATGGTATCTTAAATACTGTGAAGCACAGATAGTTGAAATACAGTTAGAACTTAATTTTTTTAAAAAAGGAGTGATTAATTTAATTATTTGTAGTATTGACTACAGACCAAAACAACTGTGATAGTGTTAAATATTCCGAAGTGTGCAAGAACATCTTTTCAGGTACATGAAGGAAAAAAAAAAATCTATTTTTTCCTATAACAACCCAAATTGTATTTTCTTTAGTTTCCTCAAGAGGTGATAACCGTCTTATAAACACAATGAGTTAAAATGAAACTATACAGAAGGTATATTTAACACTCTCACATCTTACCTAGTCAGACAAGTAAGAATATTGTAATACTTATATTACTATCCATTTCTGGGGTTTAGACTCAATTCTAATGTATGCTCAGAATAAGTGGTACTATACTAATAATATAAAGTATTAGCTAGAATGTTGAAATTATTGACATGGAAAATAATCATTCTCTATTTTAATATCAGAACATACAAGCATATGGCAGCAATAAATAGAAGCAATTATGTGGGCTTAATAAAAAGAAAATATATTGAGCCAGAATAAGTAATACTGAAACAGGTTAAAAGGTACTATTTGAATTCATCAAAGTTTCAAGATTTATTAAAAGAATAAGTTTTAAATATTCAAGAGTTCAGATTTATGACCAACTACCAGTATTAGGCCAAACCTAATCCTTAAGTACAATCACAGAGCTACTTCATTTTACTTTGTATGAATACTTATGCCAAAAGAATTACATTAAAAACATACTCAGAGCACAGGTGTCTTCTGCACAATAATTACTTTCATTTGTCATTGTTCCAATTTACAGCGAAGCAAAAAAAAAGAAAAGACTTGTTCTTATGGGTTCTTTGACAGAAACACTGATGACATTTTGAACTAAGAAGTGATACCTGTCCTAACTCTTGCATATTTTACATGAGTACCCTTCCCAAAGAGGTTGATAAATGAGATGGTTCAAAATCCTGCAGCACCAGTGCAGCTGCTGCAGCAGTTAAAGCTGGACTGAGAGGCAGAATTGCAGCATCCTCATGTTCTGAGGAGGCTCTGCACTTGTGGGAATTTCCACAACAGGCAAAAGCCAGCACTGGCAATGGAAGATTATGACAAATGGTTTGCAAACTCCAAGGGAACTGACAAATAATTCATCCACCGAGTCCAAAGACTGCAGAACTGCTCAAAAAGTTGGATTAGTTATAATTGGGCATCAAGGAGAGATGATCATGGTCACCATTCCCTTTGTTACTTTAGGAGGAAGGGGATTGTAGGAAGGGTATTTTGAAGGGTACGTTCAGTCTCTTAGTTGGAAACTGAAGTCAAGGACTTCCATGGCAGCATTCACCAAAATGTTTCAAACTCCTTGTCTAAGGCCCAAACAGGCTGTCTCAATGCAACCATGAGATAAGGGGAATAACAGGAGATATACAAAGAACTGGGGAAATCAGAATTAACCAGAAAAGCAAGTCTGACCTCTTGCAATGTCAGCTGAGATCAGCACCTGCAATAGTGAACAGCAAAGTACAGGTAAAACTTGCAGTGTTTGTACAACTGTATTAGAAGCCTAGAAATGTGTTGGAGAGAAGAATTTAATCAGGAGATTTTATCTGAGACACAAAAAACCCAATACGCAGATGCAGCAATTTTTGTATCTCCATATGCAGTTTGGACTAATGTCAGCTCAGGACAAGATGCAGAAATACAATATTTCCGATGAAGTGACTAGTTTTTAGAAGAATTAGTCTTAATTCCCTGAAAGAAGTTCTTTGGGCTTTATTCAGAAGTGAAGCAAATGACTTGTATTGAGTTGTGAGTGGAAAAAAACAATGTTTAAAAGCAATCACAAGAAATTTTAGAAGAACACAAAAAAAAAAGAAAAAAAGGAAAATTCCAATACTGCAGCATAATGATATCAGTTTCAAGAAAGGAGACAAATAGAAATGGTACAAGATAAATCAAATGAACAAAACCCAAAAGGAGTGGTCAAAAAAAAGTAGGCGGAAATACAAGCATGAGCCATTCAAAAAAACAATGTACTAGATGACCAAATAAAATTGTCTAACATTTCTAAGAGAAAACAAAACAGATAGAAACTTCTTAGCTCAACAGGAAAGTAAAGGAGATTAATTCAGTGAAAAAGCCAAGTTTAAAAAACAAAAGAACTTAACCAAAGAGGAAGAGGAAAGCACACAAACCATGAAAGATTAAATGCATTGAAAATAAAGGAAAAATAGAGAAAAATTCAAAGAAATTCTTGCAAAGTTTACAATAGACTGAAAGAAATACTCCCACCCATTTTAGGGATTGTTTGGGTAGTGGGGTTTTTTTCATTATTTTTTTTCCTGGAGTGTTTCCTTGCTTTTGAAAACAGAGTCTATAACTAACTTCTAGAATTTCTCAGAGGGTACTGCATTAAGTACACAAGGAACCTAGGGAAGAATAATCTCATGTACAAGTACAGGTTCAGGGCTGACCTGCTGGGAACTAGCTCTGATGAGAAGGACCTGAGAGTTCTGCAAAGCAGATTAACCATGAGCCAGCTGCCCTTGCAGCCAAGGTGTCAATGGTATCCTGGGGTGCATTAGGAAAAGGATAGCCAGCAGGTCAAAGGAGATGATCCTGCCCCTCTACTCAGCCCTAGTGAGTCTCCATCTAGAGCACCAGTTCTCAGCTCCTCAGGTAGACAGAACAGTGATCTGACCCAACAGAGCATTTTTAACTTA
Source organism: Donacobius atricapilla (assembly GCA_013397315.1). Lineage (NCBI taxonomy): Eukaryota > Metazoa > Chordata > Aves > Passeriformes > Mimidae > Donacobius > Donacobius atricapilla. The sequence continues at coordinate 495,187 of WBMY01015137.1, read as the reverse complement.
GTATAGTCCAAGGAACATGATAAAATAAAAACAGAAAAGTCTAAGCAAATTATAAAAGCAGAAGACTGAAAGTTAAGAGGTCACAATTAATATGTTCAGCGTATAATAAGCCAGTCCCTGATATAAAGGGCTTCACTTTGTCACCTAGTGTTTGGAAATGCATCCAGCAATGTTCCTTTCTGGGTTTCAGCTTTTTCTTTTTCTTTTTTTCTTTTTCTTT
>WBMY01015137.1:440556-494921 GCA_013397315.1 Donacobius atricapilla | reverse complement strand
GCGGGGATGGGGCAGGTAGATAACTAAATGAAGAGAAAAATCAATTGTGTGTACTTTTCTACTCTAACATTGCAGAAAAATTGTGGCAGACCATTGTCAACTCAAAATTAATTTAAAGAACAAAATAAGCAGAATAGGGAAATATCATTAAAAATAAAAGCAATAGAAAAGCATTCTATAAAACTCACACCTCAAATATTTCTTACTTAACATTAATTTTTCCATGAGTAAGCAATTTTTGCTAGTGTTTGCTATGCAATTATGGTAAGGGAAACAAAATGGTCCCCAAGGCAGCCTCTACATAGGAACATATTTTGAAGGCTAAGTAATCATTAGTAATAAAACTGACAACATTTGCTCACTTGTGTTATAAATTATTTTCAAAGTGACTGTTTCTCTTAGAAGGGTATCAATGATCCTGGATATATAGGATTTCTCCCAGACAGCAACTAACTATTCTAGCAAGAAGCACTGGGGTTATTGTCATAAAATTAACATTCACCTTACGTAATGAATGCAAAATCAGACAGCCCAGCTAAATGGAAACAGACTCCTTTACATGTTGCATTGTTTCAACATTAGCTTTGACCACATTGCACTTGAAAGGTGACGGACAAAAAAAATTTATCTCCCACCATAGTGTTTGCTCTCTCTCTGGACAGCCATGGCCATCTGTGAAAGGATCATAAAGATAAATCTGCTTGTGTGTACGTCTCTGCGTTTCCTGTGTGCATCTCTCTCTATCTCACCTGCCTCAAGAATCCATCTTGCCTTATGCTTGGGATATAAACACATAGCAAGAGCTGGATTTTTGTTATGCATCTACACAGTGTGTAACACAACAGGGATCTGTAGAATGATAGATGCCTCTCATCTACCACTCTGTAATTACCCAGGGTACAACTACATACACCAAGACCTTCTATAACACGAATAGTAATTGAAATATCTCATCACACTGGGAAGAGGACTTTTAGAACTAAATTATCACAGCCCTTTCTCACCCAAAAATGAGAAGTAAAGATATTCAGTCTAGTTTTTCCTGTTTTGCCACCCTATCCTTCCCCCTGTGAGCAAACTGGTGGAAAATCAGAATACTAATTCCATTCACTCTACTTCTTAAAGCAAAGCATGCAGTATAAGCTCACAGTGTAAGCTCACAGCATAAAATTGTCCTGCAGCCAGGAGGGAGCAAAACAAACGGCTGCCCCTTTTCCAGGAAATGATAAAAGCTGTGTCTCAGTCCTGACCGAGCAATAAACAATTTCTTCAGCAGACAAGAAGCACAGCTGCCACCCATATGGAAGCTACAGCTATCCTTAATCAGCTTTATGGTGTTCTCATTCATTACTTTGACAAAGTAACAGGAAAAAATGGGATTTTTTTTCTATTTCACAAACACTGTTTCACAGGAAAAGGGAGTGAATGCCCATCAACTCTTCAAATACTGCAGTTAGCTGAAACAGAAAATGCACGTACAGGGAAGTGATGGCTTTCTGGCAAAGACAATGAACTAAATATTTTCTCCTTTCAGATGACAGTAAATATTCTGTCTGAGTTCCTTAACTCTAGGAATAAAAGCCCCTTATCTTATGGGGATAAGAACATAGTACATTAATACATCATAACACTGTTGTCTTTGCAAATACATAAAACATTTAAAAAGATGACACTGCTACAAAAGATGACACAACAGGGCCAACAAGGCCATCCATAACTTGCCAAAACCTCTGAAGTCAGGATTATGTTTTGCATCTCTCAACTGAAGTATCGATCAGTTTGGTCAACTCAGTAATATGAAAAAGCACAGTGAAGTATTTAAAGCATGTAATTAAACTCATTCTTTTCCTTCATTCTGAAAATCTTTAGTTTGAGACTTTGTGACACAAAGCTAATAAAGGCTCTCAATCATCCTGTACTGGGAATTACATTAAAATAATGACACTTGATAGCAAATCTATTACTAAGTCTGTTTAGAATCATGTAAATCTGCTGGATTTCCGTCACCAATCAATGCTGGGTCTACCTGCAAATTCCATGAACAAAGACTATCCATAGCACTCTGCTTGGCTCAGACTAAGTGAGCCATGTTTTAACAGCTTCCAGTGCTTGTGTTGGGGTTTTTTGTGCTTTTAACGGACTTGTTTTATGCTGCTATCAGAGGCTTTTTGACTCTTCACACAGCTTTTAGAGAAAATTTACTTCAGCAAGTATTACCTTATATTTGTCCAAGTCCTGACATGGATTGCCTACCTGACAGCAGAAACACCTAGACCTGCCTCTTGGGTTTTATCTAAAGAGTTATAAACTCTTTCTCCTTATGAATTTGCAGAAAAGCACTGGTCAGGGTCACTCAGAAATCACTCACTCACTTTTTGTCAGGCCAGAAGTCATTGCCTCAATGATACAGCTGAGTAGCAAAAATCTTGCATGGTAGTATTCAGCACAGGGAACCACAAGATCTACATGAAACACTGATAGTCTGTGACAAAGACAACAATCTAATAAATATTTTCAGAAATAAATTTTTGTGCCTAATCCATACTTTGTATCATGTAACATTAAAAAAAAATAGGGCCTGTAAAAGAGAAGTTTGTAGGAAAAACACTACAAGGGATTCCCTGGATCAATGAATAAATCTCCTGGTGCTGCATATATCACATCTTATTATTTCCTTAAATTCCCTCCATCTTAAATGCACCCACTTTCTCTTACACAGATCTGAAATGAGAAGCTAGTAATTATGAAGGTTAGGAAATTTATTTTGATTTCCAAACTAAATTTTGATTTTATTTAATGTATATATTCACATTAAAAAAAAATTCTCAAGGTTCAATAATTCTGGTTTTTTCCCCTCCCTGGTGCATAATTCCTCACAGGACAATTAGATTTCCTTTTGGTCTTAAAACTTTCCACCACTAAGAAGCCACTGTCTTCTTAATTACCTCATAAAATAAGTTCTCCATCATACTTTCCTCTTTCTTTGCTTCCTTTTGCTTCCAGTTTCACAAAAGAACTGAGTTTTACTAACAATTTGCACAACAGCATTAATATTTCTCTACTGCAGATTAATACTCTGAATGGAACATACAGAATATAGGATTTACAAGTTTAAAACTGCAAAATGAATCTGGTTTAAATGCAAATTATCTTTGCTATTTCTATAATTTTAACATCATGGAGAAAAGAAATCCATGTCAATATTTAATATTTTTATTCTACAATTAAAAAGCTGCATTAATAATTTTAATGTCATGATTATCACCTCTCTGCTTTGGGATACTGGGATGAATCTGTAATCAAGTTTGCAAACCCGAAGTACGAGATCAGCAAGGTCAATGATAAAACAATACCCCCAAGTGTTTTGAGGTATAAGCGCCTAGCATTGCTTTTTCCCTTCTCACATCCCTGGATGTATTTACTGAGTAACTGCAAATGCTGCTTTTCCTCCGCTACAACCTGCAATCAAGAAAAGAGTGGTTTCAGCACTCCTCACATACCAATAACATTACAATTTGTTGGGGTTTTCTTTTTTAGAAAATCAAAAGCTTAAGAAACAACATTTTTCCGTACATCAAACTTTTTCTCTTAGTGCCTCTTAAAGGCTTTAAGCTGCCTCACTACTAGCTTGAACATTTTGTCTTCCTTCATAACACCTAAAAAATCCAGACACTTAGATTGCAGAACACTTAATTTCTTCAATGCTCCCCAATACCTCTGGGAAAAAAAAAAAACTCTCCTTGACACATTGATCATATATTTTTCAAAAAATGGTTTCCTGACATCATCTCAGTTTATACTTAAGGTTATCTCACAGAACATGATACTGGTGTATGCACTTTCAAAGAAAAACAGATTTGGCAATATTATAGAAGCGTTTTTTCACCTTATCTAGCAAAAAAAAAAAAAAACCACAAAAAAACCACCAAACCCTGATACTCTTCTGTCTGGCATGGAAGGCTCCATGGTTCATATTTTTGGCTCCCCACCTTGGTTTAGTATAATTACATGTATTCCAAGGCTATGTAAGAGACACTCATAATACACAAATAAACTTTGAGAGCACTATGTATAAATCCTGTCCATTCAATCTAAATGGAGCAGAGACCGCAAAACAGCATTTGCTTAATGTTCCTCACAGTCTTTTTTTTTAAACAGTGATAGGGACAGATAATAGCAGCAGGTAGGACATATGTTATAGCTCTACAGAAACAAAACCAATTAATTGCAGAAAAAACATGCTAGCTAAAAGACAAATTCCAAATATCCCATTACCTTTCTAAATATTATTATTCTACATAGTAACATGGACTTAATTAATGTACACAAAATATTTCAAATATTATATCAGAATGAAGTACAAAATTACAATTAGCCTTATGGAAAAGCATAATTTGCATAAAATGCCAACAAATAGTACATTCTCTGACCTCTGTAGCTACAGACATGTCTAAGGCATAGGAAGTAAAGTTCTACTAGACATTACAAACTTGTTTGTCAGTTCATAGGAGAGTGAGTGCAAAGCTTTCCTTTCACTGGACATTACAGGGAAAATTAACACTGTCCATGTTCTGCTTAGCAAATTAAACTAAAAATGACTACTATCATTATATGTAATTAGTACTTCTGATAGTAACCCTACCAGAGACATGTATGACTTCCAGCAGTCAAAAACCAACCAAATTATAAAAAAGGAAAAGGGGAGAAAAATATCTCCTCCCACAAATCAGTAACAAGATAAGAAACAAAACAAAAGAACACCTAACTACCATGAAAATTATGGGGTTTCATTCATGCAGATGGTTCCTCAGTGGAAGAACTGTGGACCATGAAACAGATCAAAAACATTCAACTTTTACACTGCAGGATGCTCAGACAGACTTCTGTCAATGACAATAACTTCCTGAAGCCTTTCATAAACACTAAATTGACTTCAAATGCAAAACAGGTTAATGGTCACGGAAATTCTATCTGCACCAATGACAGACTAGCTTTTAGGATGTAGTGAAAAAAAGGAATACTAAGCAAGAAACATTAACTACCGACTCCCACATTTCCCTTCCATAGTATCCAACATCTATGCATTGCATAGAGAACACACATCGGTCCAATATTATTTTTAACATCAAAACTGACAGACATCCCTGTTCAGCCATGTTGAAGGGAAAGCTGTGGAAAAGCAGTGTCAAGAAAAAAAGGAACCTAAGAGATAGAGATAATGAACAACCATCAAGTCAAATTCAGTATCATTCAAATACTAAAAAAAAAAAAATGCAAATGATGGATGAAAGTGCATTGCCCCTCCATTTATATCAAATAAATTTCACCATCCCAATCAGAAAAAATGTCTTTTTGATATTCACCCCAAACAGCAGTGTAGAGAATTGCACTGACAATTTATATGGAAAGTGTTCTCCACTAAAATGAGTCTAAAACTAATGGTCTAATATTAAATAACTTGCATAAATTTTCTGATTCGTCATCCATTTCAAAAAGAAAGTATAGTTCGTAAAAGTGGCTTTACAGTGAAAGGCAATGTCATTATTTATAGCTACAAAGTGGGGGGAAAAGGTCAAATGCCCAGGTTCTGAGAAAAAGCCAGATTTTAGTAGAAAATTATAAATACTCAGAAATCAATCCATGATCTTTTGCCAAGCAGTGTAACCCTCTATTATTAATCTCTTACTCCTTACTTACTCTCTTACAGCCTTAATCAGATGTTCTAAGGACCACTGGAGAACTTCAGTCAGTACCTCTGGGAATCACTTTATGTCTGTGCAGTAACTCCTTCCACTGAAGTTAAAGCACATTAAAGGATATATTGCATATAAATTCCTCAGGTACATAATTGCTAAAATTGCCAGAAGTCTTGTATGTAACTGACAGGGAAGAGCAGTGGTTCAATAGCATAAACTGCTGAAATGCAAGCTCTGCAGTTAAAAAACCTAAGTGTCTTGTATAAAAGGCTATGACTGAACAGTCACTAACCAAATTCATAAAATTCTGATACTAATATGCACTGCTGTGTATTTTAAACTCACTGTATGCTATCAAGGGCATACTTCAGTTCTTTGAGCTTATCACACTAGCACAAGAAGAAAGAGAATCAGAATTCTTTCCTCTTCAAGACAAAGGCAGACAGAAAATCTCTTTTTATGTTACCAGTCTGGATGTTCAAAGCTAGATGACGCAGCAACATTTTGCAAATATATTCCCACACTCAGCACAGAAATAGAAGTGAGGTGCCTGATGTGAAAAAATTGTGACCAAGAGATTTACTGAATTACAAGGATTCAATTTACACTTGTTTATTGATGAAAAGTTTTAAAAAGTTCAAAAAGCTTGGAATTGGAGTATCCCCATATACTTAAAAATAGGTTGAGCTGTGGTAATATTTTATTGTCATACTTTTCCAAACTAACAGGGACAGAGATGCTTCAAAACTGAGATAAGTTTATCTGAAGTATATTCTACACTGATTTTGATTGGGTTACGCACAAGAGGACTGCAGTTTTCAGCTGTTAGAGAAATAACTTTTGTCTACCTAAAATATCAGCCTCACAATTAATCTAAGGATTCATGGCTGGCTTTCCTAGTTTTAATATGAGAACTAGCTACCATGCAATCAAATAGCTTAGACAATATTAGCAAATAATGAAATAATCATATTGCAATCTAGTTAATTGCAGGCAGGAAGCAAATGCTGCAACATTTGAATTACCTGAGTGATTCTATACCCATGGAAATAAACCCACACAGCCTGATGGGACCAGAAGGTAATCAAACCACTCCCTATCAGTGCAGGGCCGTAGTCATGCTCCAAGTTCTCATCCTTAAGTTCAATGGTAAAATAAAGTTTACTTCAACAATAATAACATCGGAATATCTCTCATATAATTATTCAAGCATTGGTAATATGACTGAGAATTAAGAGATCATATCAGAAGCAGATCTATATGTTAGAACAGACATAAAAACATGATTTCACATTAAATTGGGCCACTTAAACCAGCAGCCCCATGCCTCCCCTTGGGCTTTATCTCCTCTTCATCCCATCCCTTAGCCCTCTTACAGTTTCCCCAGCCATCTCTCCTCACCCCCACGCCCACGGGGCAGTGAGCACCAGGGTGAAACAGCCCAGTGACAGAAGGAAAACAAGGGCCACTATTAAGTGACCACGACTTGAATCAGCTCCACAACATGGGTGCTTGAATCCTTGTTGCAGCCCCCAGAAGGAAGCTGGAAGGAAGCAGTAAGGGCTGCATGAGAATGCTCTCCACCAACTACTCCCCCTTCCAAGTCAAAAGATAACATTTTTCTGTCTTGTTTGTTTTCAGCGAGGGAGAAGTCAGATCCATGGCACATGCTTATTCTAAGTTAGATCATGAAAAACTGTTCCAGAAGTACTGAGCACATGTGGGTTCATCCAACGTCAGTGAAAGCTGTGGGCAGGTAGTTCTCTCTAAAACCTAAAGGCAGAGACTCCCATAAAACATGTTTTTATTTGTTTCCTCACTCAATGGCAGCTTCAAATAAATTAATCCTAATGAAAGCTCAAGAAGAAAAGCAAATAACATGCTAAAAAGGTATACGTTTTATTCTAATAAAACTTTCTGCATCATTAGACTTTGCTAGCCTTTTGACAAAGCTCTGAATTTTCCCTGAAAGCAAGTTACAACCTTATGAAACCATCTCATCTGTACAAATTTGCTTTCCTTTCCATGCCCAAGAATGATAATCACTGTAAAAAGCACCAGAGAGCACAGCCTTTGGCTCCACTTGCCACACAACACTATTCAGGCAAGTATTCAACAGGGCTCCCCACCAGGTGACCAAAAAGTGGCTGTATGAGACGTGACTCAACACTGCCACTACTCACACAATCACCAGGCTTTCCAGTCCAAAACAGCATACACTTTTTTGATGTGAAACAATTTTTTGTCACCCCATAATAACTACTATGCTGCAATTAAACTTCCAGCAAAATCTATCTTCTATACACAAAACCTAAAGATCACTTTCAGAATATTGGCACAAGATAATCATTATCATGCTGACATATTTGTCCATTGCTTCTTTTCCTATTTATCAACTTTGACCCCTTTGGTGCAGGGGCTATCTTCACTTTATTTTTTACTCCTGAAACATTATAATCCTGGCTCCTAACAAGAACAATTAGAAAAAAAGGCTTAATAAAAGAAGTGGCAGGACAAGAGCACATACATATCTTGCAGTAAAACCCTCTATAAATGGTCTCCTCTAAAAAGACAATGGAGGGTTTAAAATGAAAAAAACCCCTATGAACATTGGCACAAGAACTCTGAAAGGTACCTCCCCTACCTGAACTTAATCTATTTAATTTAAATTATAATAAATAATAAATATTAATAAATTTAATTTAAAGGAAATGAAACACATTTTGTAGACAGCTATTATGTATGATATCTGACCTATTTACATGCAGCTCATCTTCTCATCAGTACAAGGAAAACATATCATATAAGGTGAAACTTATTTCATTTTCAATGCCTACATCAAGGTAAATTCCACCCAGTGTGATCAGCAAATTTTCAGGGAAATTATAACTTTTAGTAGATAGACTACAAATTTTCATTTTACCATCTAAACTCTCCCTAAAGAAGGGTATACTTGTAAAAATTTTTTTAAATCCATTTTTCATTTGCAACTGACATTAGAAATAGAAATCTCTAAAGCTCTTTGGGACCTAGAGAACCTCACACATGAAAAGGGAAAAATCTTAGTAAAAATAGCTAAAAAGGAATTAGTAGGCTAAGAACTTTGATTCCTCATTAAAATGAGTAATATCTGGAAAGTAAAATCTTTAATTCTTCTGCAGCCTACATTCTCCAATGCTACCAAAAACTGTGCCCAAAACATGGAAAAATTGTTACTACCTTCAGTTAAGATCATGATTAATGTTGATATATCATGTCATTGCTTATTTAAACAAAGGCACTTCAGGCAAACAATTTTCCTAACATCTCATATGCTCAAGACTAAAGAAATTAATCATCCATAATTAAACCTGAATTAGCATATTATCTGGTCCAAATATTAGAATAATGGTAACAGATACATTTTATTAAAGCTTTTTCTTCTCTCTAAAATAATTAGGCATTTGTGTAGATGGCTGATCTTCACCATCCCTTGGTTTTGGCCTCCTTTCTCCAGCAGAGACACAAGAGACTATCTATACAAGAGAACTAGGATAACAGTTTTATATATCCTTGATGGTAAAGAAAATTGGCATTATTTCACAATGTCTTTTCTGAGCAAGGTTGAAACATTTGAGAAACAGATTTGGAAACCAAGGACAATTAATCCCTAACAGCACCTTGCAGTAGTTTGACTGCAACACCTCCACTATAAAAATTTATTTCCACAAAAAATTCAGGCTTTTGTAGGTTTTAAAACATATGACAAAACTTGAGCAGATATGAAATACAACACCCATTGGCTTGAGTCTCACCATTTCTTAAATTAATTGTAAAACTTCCTTAATCCAAGAATGTATTTGGTTTCAGAATATTTTGTTATTTAAGCTTCAGAGCAATTAATTGCCCCAACTTATAGACAGTAATGCCACAGAAGATGAAACAAGAGGTTCTGATTATCACCAATTTTATAGTGTACAGCTGATTTTGAGATTTTTCCTACAAGATGTCCCAGCCTATGCAGAAACTGAACAAGTACAATGAATGTGCTTCTCCTCACAAACACAGAGAAAAAACTAAAGCTTTAGTTAACAAGTCTATACCCATTATTTTCAGCATTTATGTACTACAGAAAGTGTGCTTCAGAAGTGTTCTAAGACAGAGGAGTGACTATGGTGAGTCTCTCTGAGGCAGAATTAACTCTCCACAGTGGCCAGTGCAGTGCTGAGTTCTGGACTTGTGTCTGAACTGGTGTGGGGATATCAGAGCAGTGTTTTGGCTAAGGCAGAGCAGTGCCTGCACAGTGTCACAGTGTCTCTGCTCCTCCTTCGGACACCGCAGTGGGCACACCAGGGGTGGCCGAGCAGCCAGGAGCACAGCCACAACAGCTGAACTCACCTGACCAAAGGCATATTCCACCCCGTGCAACGTCACACTCAGCCACAGAAACTGAGGGATCGAAAACCTTTCTAAAGCAGCCGTTGCCAGGAGACTCTCTAGGCCTCAGTCTGCATCTGGGAGGTGGTGTGATGGCTTTTGCATCACTGGGGCTAGGAAGGACATCCCATCTCTTTAATTTACACTCCTAGTTTGACTCACAAGGTTTTTTTCTTGTCTTTGGTTTTCCAATTCTCCCCCTTACCCCAGTTAAGGTGGGGAGTCAGCAAGTGACTGTGCTGGTCCTGGACAGCAACTAAGCCACACAGTGAGATTTGGGGTTCATGGAACTGCGGACACCTCCAGTTCCATTGCATCTGTACAAGGTTTTCTATCTTCAGATTTACGATGCAGTAACGTTCCATACATCTTTACCCTACATTAAGAACCATATCAAGGATAGTATCTGACTACCCTTTACCATATGTTTCATTACTTTGCATAATGCATCCAAGCCATTTCCTAGAATGAAAGTGTGTTAATGGATGCTCATGAAAAGCACTTAACTTCAATACTAGTTATCAAAAGAAGGGTCCTTAAAACATTGCCAAATTGCTTTTTATATATCAGACACTGTCTGCATTTGAAGTTCTGTTGTTACAGTACTTGGTTTGTATCCTTACATGAACTTCACTCATTAACACAATACTGAAGTGGTGATACAAGCAGATCAGTCTTACTACAGTAACTGTTTTTCTGTATAGGTTTTATAGTTTCTCACTGCTCTTCTAACACTAAAAACCTAAAGAATGTTTCCTGATGAAACCTCCCCGATCAGGAGAGTACAAAAATGCACAGGCTCCGAATCATAAGCAGTCTCTCACTTGTGTCTTTGCTAACTTTCATCTGCCATCACTCTATTAAATTTCTCTGGCTGGATTAACCCTTTCAGAGATCCCCCTTTTTTATTATTCACTTTAATTAATCTGAAATCTGAAATACATAGTTGTTAGTAATGAATATACAGCATCTTATTAGGTCTGCCTTTCAACAGTGTTTATGCATTTACCTCATTCCAAGGGGAAGGGAAAAAAAAAGAAAATCAGGATGGCCATAATAAGATAATTTTCATACTTGAACATAATGTACTTTTCACAGGTGATTCACACAATAGCAAAAGAAATCCTATATGACAGCTAATCTATTTTTAATAAAGACTAGATTTTGTTGCACAAGATAGAACCTTCTTGTGGAGTAACCTTCATCAAAGGGTAAGTAAACACTGAAACCACTGCAGTCAATTTTAAATAACTCTTGCTCACACCAATTTAAATAATCGATGAAATATTTTTAAAATGGATTCTGTCACCTTTAATTTGAAAAGCATTGTACCTAAGACAACTTCTTACACTTTAGCCACTGTTTAATCTTGTAACACATTAGTGTTGTTAAGTGATGTGCAGGATAAATACCATTCATAAAAAACCTGAGTGTTGCTTCAGAAAATTTTGGGTTAGAAGGAGAAGGCAAAAAGCATTTATCAGCACAAAGAAGCACCAAAAACTTGCTATATAACATGCAGGACCCAAAAATTGGCAGGGAAACTCAGATCTCAGCTCTTCTCTCTCTGCACTGATACTCCCATCCTCCCAAGCTTGATTCACTCAAATCCATATTGCCATCACCTCTCCTACTCTGAATTCCACTTTCTCCACAACAGAGATGTTGCTTTCAAGGAAGGGTGAAGACAGATTACAGCTGCCTCAATTTCATCCTTCCAGTTCTTTATTATGAAAAATAATGTACTGCAACAGTTCAAAATCCCTCCTGAGAGTTTCTGATCTCATATGCTAAGCAATCGGATGACTCTCAAAAGAGCGTATCATGCCCAAAACAAACAAACAAACCAACCCCACAAACATAAATCCTAAAAGCAGTAAGCACAGAAGCTCTTCAGATTAAATAGAGATAAATAATGGAAAAATAGAGTTCATCAATGTGCAAAGGACTTTCAAGTAACTTTATTGTTGATAGCTTTTAAAGCTAAATAGCTCATATATTAAGTGCTAGTAACCAAAATTTCACTGTAAACATTTATCTATATTTCCTATGCCTTTATAACCTTTTATGGGCTCTATTATCAGACTAGAAAAAAATACTCAGATTAGAAACTTTCTGTTCAAAGATTAGAGACAATTTGGGATGGAGTTGATTCAGTGATGTTTTGCATTCTGTGCTAACCTAAAGGTTAGAAAACAAAATTACAATAAATCCTCCTGGCATTGTAGCCTGTGACACCCCAAAATATGTTATGCTACCTTTTATGCTATTATTGTTCACTGTGATGCTGTCATGCCCGCAGGATACAGGCTAAGAAAGCAACAAATGGCAGAAAAGAGAAAACAAAGAAAAAGCAACTGAACAGAGATCCTCAGCTAACAATTAAAACTACATCCCCTGCAGTGGACACCAAATATTTGTTATGTTGCTACCTTTCTTTAAAAACTGAAAAATATATCTGACTTCTTTACTGCATAATTTGGGATGATCTCTGCTTCTTTCATATATTGCACTTTTGATCAAATACCCTATAAGAATTTTTACTAATAGTTCTTCAGAAAGAAATACGGGGGTTGGGGGTAAAGATAAACATTGCAACAAATTTCACCTAGTGGAATGTAACCCTACATACTCTATCCACTTAATAAAAGAAGTTAAGCAGAACACCAAAGAGTCCAAACCACAGGTAACTAGCACAATCTTCTTCTATTTACTAGCTACATTCTTGTTTATTTATTCAAGAAATGTACACCTAGATGCAACAATCTGTTAGCAGTGAGAAATACCATCCAGGATCTCAAGCTCACTCACTGTTTCTGTGTTCTGTTGATATTGCAACGTATTCACAGATTCTGGATTACTAAACAGCTCCCTCCTTTTTTCCAATACATATATCTACAAATGTGTTTAGATTCCACTGCTCCTTTCCATCTCCATTGTATTATCTTGACAATTTCACAAAAGCGATACAAGAGCTGAACTCACTTGTTTCTTATGAAGGAACACCAGAAGCACATAGTTTGTTGTTTTGGCACCTAGAATTGTCATTAGGAGATAACAGACTGAAGTTGGCAACAGAATTACAACTTACCAATTTTTTATTAAAGTTATGGAGAGATTTTTAAAGAGTGTAAAGTCTATCAAAAAAGCCATCTCTGTTTATTATATATGCGACATTTCTGATCATGCAGCAGAATGGAACCCTGCAGCTCTGTCAGTTTAATGCCAGCGTTTGCGCAATGTTTTTACTAAAGGAATGGTCATGTGGTAAGTTTCACTTTAATAACATAAACCAACCTAAAAGTAAATTTTGTTCAATTTCCTAGTATGCTACAGTGATACACCAGTCTGGGCATAATCAAGAAAATCGTTTGCTAGACATAATAATATAAAACAAAACAAAATTTTAAGTTTTATACAATTATGAAACCCAAAACTTTCTAAATTTACATAAATTCTATTCATAATTTTCATAGTCTCCATATAAAGAACTACACAGGCACAAAATTCAAACATAAGAAAACAACAGTTAGACAACGTTCAAGGATAACCATAAAAAAAAAACAAAATCCCACATGGAGTTTTAGAGCTACTGTTTCAAGAGATAATTCTCAAAACTGAAATACAGCTCTGTAAGTCTTAGTCTATACAGCTCTAAGTTTTTCCCACCGCCACAGCTTGTTTCACCAATATCACTTCCCTTCTTATTCCAACAAAGACATTATCACCAAGGCTTCTAAAAATCGTATTCTCTTAATACTTTTAGAGAAACTGAGTATTTCAAATTCATATTTTTTTAATTGATAAACATAAACAAGACACCTTGCTAACAACAGAATAAATATCCAAGGGGTCCCCTGCAGCTTTAAGCTTCTTCATGCTGCAGAGAATTACAGAAAAGGACCCCTGATGTCTCCACACACTGTGGCAAACTCCAGGATCAAGGAGTTCAGGTTGAAACAAATTAGCATTTATTAAAGGCACTCTAAGTACTTGCACCCAGCTCCTGCTATTTATTACTTGGGTTCTGAACCTGTCTGCTGCACCTTTTGAGAGAGCTAAAGGAGGAGTGCAGAAGCACTTTGAAGAACTACAGAAGTGCTGAGTCAAAGCTTGCGGTCCAATCAGTACTCTGAGTTACCAGTCCTTATTCAGAAACTGAGAATCATTTTTCCAAGTAAGACTGCAGAACTAAAATATCTCTCTGCCATCACACCACCAAATTTTATTCAAACTGGGAACATGCAGAAAAAGTCAAAATCTCTGATTCTTAACATACCAACTTATGTGGTTTGTTAAGAGTATGGGTACATCTGACACAGGAACTAAGCCAAAACCTTGCTGGTGGCAATTGTAGGCAATTACTCAGTAAACAGGAAAAGGAACAGACAAACTAATTCCAGACTCAATGTTACCCGTATTTTAGTAGCTAGTCAGAGATCTGTATTAAACCGCTTTATTATATAAGTTATATCAACTTCTTGGTAGAAAAATGCAGAAAAGCAATAGGAATTCAAAGTACATTCAAAACACAAGACCAAAAGAAATGTAGGATGCATTTCTTTGTGTTTCATTAAAAAATTAAGTAATACTATAGCCACACTATATGTGGCTTGCTACTGAACCCAGATTAAGGTTGCAAGGACCTGGGGGAGGTAAGGCACTTGCAAAACAATAACATTTATTTTCCTGCACAGAGAACACGGATGAATAATTGTGTATTTGGTCACAGACCAAAAAGTTCTTTCATACATTGTGCATCTCTCTAACTTAATCTGGGACTTATAACATTGCTCATTTCTGCTCCCTTTATTCTTTGAGATGTGGCAGTGAAATGAAGCTTGGTTTATCAGAGCAAAGCTCCCTGAAGACTTAACAATGCGGACTGCATCATCCGCAGCCTATTATCACTGCAGCTGCTTGACACAAATACATTCGGATGCTGAACACTCACTGCAGGCTTTGGATACGGTCATATGCCCTCTAAAAGGGAAAATCAAAAGAAAACAACACAAAACGTGGGCTTTTCTTAAATGTTCATCTTCAGAATAAAGGAAAGGTAGACAGTTTCCAGT
The DNA here is from genome assembly GCA_013397315.1 of Donacobius atricapilla. Taxonomy (NCBI): domain Eukaryota; kingdom Metazoa; phylum Chordata; class Aves; order Passeriformes; family Mimidae; genus Donacobius; species Donacobius atricapilla. The sequence goes on along the minus strand of WBMY01015137.1, from coordinate 479,734 downwards.
GATAAAAACATTCATATACTGACTGAAAAAAGTTATAACTGAAAATCGCTGAACAGAAAATTATGTAGGTGCAGCCTTATTGCAATTAGATATAGTTAAGAAAAGCATTTAAGAACTGCCCTCACTAGTTCTGCTGCTTATCTGTAGATTTGGATAAGAAAAGCAATTTCTAGGAATTAAACTGGATACAAGCAGTCATTAAAAGCAATAATGCAATCAGTAACTTTGCATATGTAAAAAGCATTAAAGATATCTATTTCAGTGTATTTGCATTCAGATTACTGTTGTGTGGCATTATTTTTCCTCTGAACAATTAAACAATTTTCCTGTCAAACACAACTTCCCAGAAATCCTTTTGCTTACAAGTCAGCTGAAAGATTTCCCATTATTTTTTAGACAGCAGATTTATAGAACAAGAATTTGAAATCTGCAGATTATGTAGGGGAGTAATGAGAGAATTATGTAATATCATTATTTTTTTGTCATGAAATCAGATTCATATAAGTCACCATCAAATAAAGCTAATATTCAGGGCAGCCTAAACATATATTACAAATGCATCTTTAATTTAGGAGCACTTCTCCATTCATATAAAGACCTTCAGTAAAGCAGTACAGTGTTCAGTGACTTTACTTCTTTCTGATAGCCAAAAAGAACAAGATTCTCTTTTAGAGAGGCTGGTCATCTAATTTAGGTACCATTCACAATTCATGTGCAAACCAATAAAGAGATTATATACTACAACGCAAGACAAGAACACAACTAAAAAATTGCATGGTTACTTCTATTAGGTCTGCATAACTTACATGGCCCAATATTATTTTTTAATAATTTACTTCTGAAGACTTACAGCTTTTGGTAAACCGAGAAGCATAGCTTTAATCAAGAATGCTCAAAGAAAGGAGTCCTGCAGCAAATTCCAATAAAGGTTCCTGCAAACCTCTACAAAGGCACTTACATGCATGAAGCTTGAACAGCAACACCGAAGTCCCTTGTGCATGAAGTCAAGCAGAAAGAAAATTTCTGCAGAATCAAGATAGTACCAGGCAAGGATGAAGGAATGAAGTAACCAGAGGGTCATGCAGCACAAAGTTTAAGGATCAGAGATAAGAATGACTGTTTTGCAGAACAAACTCACTCCTTTTATCCCCACTACTGTACATAACTATACTCAACTCACACAGCTGACATTGAGGTTGCAGCTGTCATGGAAAATAATACAACTCTACTCACATCATTAAGGTAATGTAATTACCTTAACGTAATTATCTACAGTAAGAAAACTGTACGAAATTTTAAAATGCCATGAATCTCTCATATTTTAGGAATAAATTATACCGCAATAAATGCCTTACTATCAACATAATTGTACATCCCAGAAAGGCATACACATAACAAGAAAATTAAGGAGCATAAACTTCATGACTATTTAACTTCCAAGAAAAAAAATGGCTTCTTTTTCAAGGCATTTATTTTTAAGATAAGGAATGTAGTAAAATATTGGAAGAGGAAAGCTGTATTAAAATTCTGACTTAGTTGCTTGTACATAAAAAGAATGAAGTTAAATTTCAAAATTTTTTGGCTTAAAAATACCATTTTCTTATGAAATAAGGCTACAAGGTGAAGTTTTGTGACCAAGCATATTAAAATTACATTCCAATTTTAGAGTCTCATTCCAGGCAAGTAATACTAAAAAATCCCTACCATAAATTAAGAGGTAAGGTTAAAAATGGCCTGCTCCACTGAGGCTTAGTATCTGCTCCTGATAGATGAGTAAAAAAAAATTGTCAAGAGAAGCAAAGCTCCCTAGTTTTTCAGTATGAAGCCTCTAAGGATTTTTGTGGTTTCATAGGTTTATGAAGGTTGAAGTCTTTACTAACTGAATTATAAAATTTTATAACATCATTTTAAGAAGCATCTCTAAAATAAGTGAGAGACTGCCCTTGAATACTATAAACTTTACTGGACTACACTGCAATGAGTCAAAATACTAAAAAAAAAAAAGTGTAGTCAATTATATATAGTCATATTCATATGACATATATAGTGGCCATGGAGGAAAACCATACTGTAAAAGCTGTCATCACAATAAATAGTGGCATTTGAATTGGATAAGATCCACATAAGATGACAGAAGAGCTGAGGGGGTTCCAGAGTCTGCCAGATCAATATCCCAGGCTCAACTTGCGGCTGCTCTTGAGTGCACGCTGCAATTGATGAGATGCTTTAATGTCAAGAAGGCAGTTGCAGAGTCAACTTCCCATCTGCTGCATGCTGAGCAAAACATTTGAGAGTGTTGGTGCTGATAACCACAAGTTTCAATAAAAAAATAAAAGCTTTGGAAAAGAAAGTTTATTCACGTCCATGTGTTATTATCTGAAACTTAGGTAAAGGTGACAAACAAAATTCCTTCCCAGCAAGCCAAGTTGTATAACCCAGAAAAAATGAAATGACATGTCCAACTCTTGGAATTTGTATTTCCTGACTTCTTCAGTTATCTGTTTTATTTTTTATGTGATGAGAGCTGAAAAGTATTTGCCAAGTGCTGACTAACAAAAAAAAATGCAATCTTCTGAAAGGTAGCACTAAAATTACAGACTACAAATCCAATGCCTATTTTTCCAATTAAAACTAAGAGCCAAAAAATGCTGAGGGAAATTGCCTTTGAGGATTTTCAGAGCACTTAGGGGGTGTGAAAGAAGACACACAAAAAATGATTTTTATTATTCACTCCATTTATAACTTAACCTTGTTAATCTAGGCAAAGGCCACCCTTTTTCTTTTTTTTTTTTTTTGATGTCTCACCTTTCAAAGTGAAATGGGACAGAGTCCTTAAAACAACTCAGGATTTGTCATTTCAAGAGATCTCTAGAAGAGCTTAGCTCCTGTACATACATAAAAGAAGAATGAAAAATGATAATTAAAAAAAAAACCCTACAACTCTAAAAATTATTAACCAACATAGTCTGAGTGTTTTAGGAAACATTTTTTAAAATATACCTAGAAAAATAACCATTATGCATACGTGCTACACAACTGTACACTGATGTAGCTATAACTGGTTAAGAACATAAGGTAAGGTGAACAAATACAACAAAAGAAAACAGTGAAATAAAGCAGGGATTGTACACACAAAATCTCATTTCCTCTTCATCCATTACTTAAATAGGGCTAGCGTAAGACTTTGCATCTCCTCTCCACCTCAATGATCTTACGTGCCATATAAAATATCTGTGCACTGACAATTCTTTTACATCATATAGGATTTTTCTTTCTACAGTTGTGGTTAATATGTTGTATGTTGTTTACTACAGCTTGGCCAAATTTTAAAGAGACCAGAAATATCTTCTGCATACTTTACAAAAGCAACATTTCATTGATGACTTGGCAAAAATAACCGATTTCCAATTATACTTTCACATAAATTTAAATTACACTCAAAAATAACTGAAAAAACTTCTACTGGCTAAATTAAGCTGCACTACTGTAAGAAAAGCTGTGTTAAAAAATAAATTACCAATTGAGTTATCTTAAGGAATCCACCAATCCTTATTTCAAAACTTGTTGGAGGCTAATTTGATCATTTGGAAATGTCTCTTGCTCTACTGAAACTCATTAGCCAAAGTCTTGCCAATTACTGTTCTTTTTTATACGTGTCTAATTCTCACACACACATAGTCACTGTGTTGTACAACCAACTCAAAAGAAAAAAAAATTTAAAAAAAGCAGCATGAAGAAAGTCACTTTACAGACAATGTGCAGCACAGAAAGTATCCAAAGCATACAGACATCTCATCCACATGAGTTCAGGCATTAAAAATCTCCACGTTCAAGATTTGCCAGCTATTTACTGGAAAATCACAATACTCATAAGGTATTCCTTATTCAAATTGTGAATTTAAAAGACACAAAATTGATACAAGTGAAATGCGTACTTGAGCATACCAGCCAGATCATCTATGCTTTGCTTTACTAACAATCTCTTTATGCATACAGATTTTATTTAGGCTACAATTTCCTAAATTGTTTCACTCCAAAATTCATACTTAGTTCTAATAATGTTTTTTAAAAGTCTTGCCTCATCATCACTCTTCTGCATTCCCCACCATCTCATCAACACAGCACTGTAACTATTATAACTATTGTTTATAGAGCAGCAAAAGTCAGCTCAGAAAAATGCCTCTGGGGGTTTTTTTAGTGACCACTAAAATCACAGTATGGACAAGTTTTTCCTATGATGCAAAAATAAAGGTCTCAATTCATTGCATGCTGTGGTCAAGTTCTCATGTTTCCTAAGAATTTCAAAGGCCTCTGACATGTTTACTTTTCAGAGGTTACCTGAAATACTGTCAAGGGTGATACAGTTCCATAACTACAGGTTCTGGCTCATAAATATCACTGCACTAAGCACAACAGAGAAGCAACTCAGTCCCTGAGGGTTCAAATCTGCATATCAGATGGAACAAACAAATGGAGGTGAGGTGGGCCAGAAAGATGAACAGATCAAAGGGATGCATAAAAGAAAAACAGTAGCACCGCATATCCACCCCCTCCAAAGCTTAAGGATAAATACACGCAACTCTTTTCAAACTATCAAAACATGCAACTTTCAGGTCAGGATTTTTCCTCTAAAATACAATGTTATCTTTTCTATGGGGAAAAATGGGGTATTATATTAATAATAACAGCACCAACAACAATATCATAGAATGGTCTGGGTTGGAAGGAAGCATCTACCATCTTGGCCACACCTACCACCTCTCTGGGCAACCCGTTCCAGTGCTTCCTTCTCATCATAAAAAGCAACTTCCTTCTTGCCTTAACAATAATAAACAATCACCACACACAAAGCCTTTGATATTACTTGAAAAACTTTCCATTTTCTTTGGGACAGCTGAAGACACTTCCTACCCTCTCTGCCAAGAGGCATCCAGGGATGCTGGTTCCCAACTGGACACCTACTGAACTGCCCCATTCCTTCACCAAACCTAATGAAGTCCTGGACTTTCCAAGCCCCTTGCTCACCACTTTGCAGGTGAACATACTGGGCTGGCAGCCTTTCTGCTTTCTTGTATTCTCTGCCTTTTTCTATCTATGGGATTGCCAGATTTGACAGACCACCAACCAAGCATGGTATCACATGGGCTTGCTCTGCCAGCTGCCTGGCTTTACAGCAAGGCAATAATTCTCTGGGATTCTGTTTTCAGTTCCTCTAAATCCAGAAAGAGCTTATATTTCAAGTCACAATGAAAGCTACAAACTTTCAGCAATATATATTTTCCTCATGAAGGAAAACTTCGTACATGACCTTGACCCTCTTGTCACGAACCAAAGACAATATTCCGACATTTTTCCTTTCTTACATGCTTCAAAGACACTGGAGAAGTATTTATAAAAATATAGAAATAGTGCTCTAATCCTCAGGTTCCAGGCATTTGCCACTGATAGCTGCAGCTATCTGACAGTCTGCAGCGTGCTTGTGAGCATCATGTGAGCCCTGGCAAGATATACCAGGGCTCTGCATCTTGCCAACATGACCCTATGCTAGGTGAGGAGCTATCTTGGTGTTATGTCACTGGCCACTGCAGTCAAAGTCTGGTTTTCTGGCTCCCCAATTCTTCTCCTTCACTGAGTCTTGATTCTGATTCTCTGGTGAAAAACAGTTTTCCTGTTTTGTTTTACTAGGTGTCTTAGAGTGACTTTATGATGCCTGTATCCTCAATCGTCTGTTCTGTATATCGCTTTGTACCTTTAAGAAGATTCTTAGAGTGCAATTTGTTTTGAAAATTATGTTATCTCTTCACATGGCTTGCTGGAACGCTGGCTGGGCNCAAAATTTGCCCTAAACCGGGACACTAGGTCAAAAAGTTGTCTATGTGTATTTCATTAAATGTTTCTTTCATTTAAATTTTTCATTGCATTGTGGAAGGAAAACTCCTCAGTAGAAGTTTAGATATTAAATACAAGGCTACAGAAATGTGTCAGAACCTGCCCTAGATGACTCCCCCTATACCAAAAAAGAGACTTGCAATACCCATTATATTCATGACAGTAAAAAGAACACCTCCCTCCTCAACTGAAAACAGCAGTGAGACCCACAGCATAGAGCAACTGAGTTTTAATATCTGGGTGGGAGGGCATGAAGGGTGGGAAACACCCACAAAAATAAATAAAAGCCTATTTCTTTCATTTTCCCAGAGGTTTCCTCTCGCAGGCTTTTGGGTGGTTGGGTGGTGGGATTTTGGCTGGGGGCATGTGCTTCTTTTGCCTTGCAGCAGCTGCTACCCTCTAAAGCACTTTGACCTAATACTCATCTCTTTTCCCCTGCTTCCCCACAGTTAATCTAGAGAAGATTATAAAAGCAACAAGGATGTGCATCTTAATCTTTTTTTGGACATTATTGGGGAAAGGAGCTTATAGATGAAGTTTTCTTAGTACAACAGAAAAACAGTCTGCTCTGTAGCAGGTTTTAGGCGATTTTCTTAGAAAAGGCTGAGCACATCAGATCTCACAAGCTAAGAGTAAATCCCGTCCACCAACATTTGAGCACTGCTGGCATGACAGAGCTGTTACAGCAGGGAAGATTAAGGATTCTGCAGATGGCACTCTTCCCCTTGAATCAACACAGACAATAATGCCCCAGAATAAACTTTCTGACCTCTTATCAGCAGTGTCATTTGTTAATGAAACATTAAGAGGAAAGAGTTCCATCTACTACTGCTAAGAACCAATTGTATTTTACCCTTCATCAAAGAAGAATAAATAACATTCAGGTAACACTTAAACTTTCCTTGCATGAATTCGTTAGCTTATCACCACTAATGTCCTCTGCCATAACCCTTAAGTGCCAATTACATAACTGTACCCTGTTCAATAGATATTTATACTGCTTTCTTTGGGTTTTGCACTCATGTGGCTAGATAAACCTCTAGTCACAGCTAATAGCTACACATCCTAAGGCAGCAGCAAACAAAATTCCATCACCTTTTAAGGACTACTAAATGCAATCCTTCTTAAATGGCTGAGAAGAGCTCTTTCAGCTATCATCTGCATCCAGCATTCTGAGAGTCACTTCTTGTTTTGCTGTTTCCTGGAGTCTCTCCTAAAGGCTCACTCTAATGTAACTCCTGAAGAGCAATACAGCAGAAGAATTGTTCTGGGAGGAAGAGTAAGAACCTCTACATTGTAAAAATGGAAACATCACCAGATTATATAAGTCATTCACATTCTTATATAAGCTTAAGTAACCAGCTGTTAATAAAAGTGACTTGAAATTGGCACAAAAAAAACCCCATGAAAAAATACTCCTATCTTCAAACTTGACAGTATATCTGCTTAAATAAGGTAATAATCTTGGATAACTACATCCTTATAATAGCTCACACACAATCTTGACAATACAACTGTGTAGTCCACATACAATGCATCACATTACTCAGCTGATCTGTAAAAGACTACAAAACATCATGTTAGCTCTTGATTTTACCTCACATAGTCAAAAGAAGTCTGTAGAGAGCACCACTCTGTTTCACTTTTGCGCCTCAAAAATGAGTTAAAAAGCTGTCAGCATTTAATCAGTAATAAATTATCAGGACAAGGTAATTTATATATCTGTGGCCAAAAGACTAGCATAGTACTTTAAAAAATGTAGCAAATCATTTGCCAACAACTATCACCTCATTATTATTATTATTACTTACAGGAAGATCATTCTTCATGAGTGATAAGAAAAACAGACAATGCACAGGGACCTCCAAAAATTAATTCACCCAATTCTGTTAAAGGCATACAGAACCTTACACCTGAGGGCATAGGATTGAAAAATCAATATTCTTTTTCAAAAGGTCCCTTTCTGACATTTTCCATATACAGAGATAGGTGTACATAAACATCCTTAAAATCTGTGGGATTTCTTCAAGGACTTTACAGCATCCATTAGGAGCCATGACACACTCTGCTGTTTTTCAAGCCCTATTCCCTAATAAGAAACAGAGCTGCTATGAATTCTGCACTATATTTTCTATATTCAGACTCTCCACATTGGGTTAAGAGGGAAAAAAATACAACTGGGGAGCTCAAAGAAAAGGAAAGGCCTAAATGGTGCTTATTTGCTCAGGAGTTGCCACTGTCTTATAGGAAAGTTTTTTGTTCATTTTTTTTTCCTAGAGATGCTAAGACAAATCAGGTAAGGCATTCAAGAACAGAGAGAAGAAAAAAAAAAAAGGAAAGACATCACTGTACTACTTAAAACTGTGGATTTGGGTTGGATTGCATGTACCAGCCAGTCTAGTTTGTTTGGGTTTTTTTCCCCAATATAATAACTTGTTGAAAGTAATCAATATATTACAACTGTCAGAGTCATTTTTATAGAGGTTTGTGAGTCCACAAGACAGCTGAGGATGGGCTGCTGCCCTGAGGAAACCTGTGCCATTTTGGGCCTGCACATGTACATGTAAAGCTTTTACTGCGCATGGTAAAGCCCTCTCAACCAACTACAAATGCATGAGCACTGTGTCCATAGCACAGAGATACAATTTAAGAAGCGCGAAATATAGATTAAATAGAGATTTCCTAAAGAACACAAGATTACAGAAAGAACATCCTGCTTCCTCTACAGAGCTTACAGCAAAGAGTTTCTCATTAGAAGGTTTGCATAATAAGGAAATCAAGTATGCCCCTACTAAATGAGGGAGTGCAATCAAGACATTAATCATAGAATGGTTTGCATTTCTTGCATCCTTCCATATCTCCTTACTCTTGTTGCTGTTGGAGGCAATGCCAGAGCAGAGTCACGACTCACAAGTTTAGAAGAACCTGCACTGGCTTAAGCATTTCAGCTTGCTAAAGTTCCCTTTAAATTTTGGCACACCAGTGAGGCATTTGTCACCAACTGAAAAGTATGGATCACAGTCATCTAAGAACAATGCACTCATCATTTCCTCAGTAGTTTGGAATAAAAATAAAACAAATAGGAACTTTATACAAAAACCGTCTATGGGATGATAAGCAAAGTACTCCAGATAATCCTTTTGATTCTCTCCAGTAAAACAACAATCCGAGCCTTTGTTTCCATCCTTGCTTCTATCATCACAGACTTCATCTGAGAATATCAACCAACCTACTAAGGTCTGCTTTTACCATAGTTCTCTTTTGCCCTTCATCTCTGTATCCAGGAGCAGCATGAAGTCCTACTCCTCTGAGAATCAGAAACCATCTTCTAACTTCAAGCTAAGCTTATTCGTGGTCAATTTATTCCCTTTGGTTTTAGTGCCAACATTATCTTTCAGATTAACTAATTTTTATTCCTCCCTGACGTTTATATCCTCAACATTTTTAAAGGCCACAATCTAAGTTGCATTGTCCTAGGCTAAACAAGGCAAGCTCTCCCTAATTAATTTCCCCTTTGTTATAACCAGCCTATTGTCAAATTTTGCAGTTCTTGAACAAAAGGCGTAAGAACTACAGTTAAAATTACAGAACAATTCTCACCAGTGAGTTAACACAATATTATGAATGTTATTTTCTACAGTAAACACCTTTTGTGACATATCCTATATTTGCATTTCCCTTCCTCATAACTACATTCCATTACTGGTTCATACTGAGTCCCATAAATTGGGCGATTTGCATGCCTTGTGCTGGCTTTGCAAAAAAAATAAGACATCCAATTTGCAATATTTCTTCATTTCTTCATATGTCTACAGTGCATGTGCAAGTGTGAGAATGTAGTTCTAGATGTATTCTTGTTATATTTATCATAACTAAAAAAAAGAGAGAGATGCAATTCTCTCTGCATATGCAGAACAGTATATTTCCCCACTTCCATAAGTACTTCTATTTCCTCCAACTATGATACTTTCAACTGTGCAACACCATTTACACTCTGGTCTGGAGTTCGAAGAAAATAATTGGAGCTATCATCTTAAGTACACTGATAAATTGAGTATTACTGGAAGCACAGTTAAGAAATTGCCTGATCAACTAGCAAGAAGTAACTTTGAGACAGAGTTTGGGAAAAAAAAACATTTGGAGAGTGTCCAATGAGAGATACATAGAAATGAGAGAAATACAGACTTCTAGTCTACAAATAAAGTAATTCTGCATGACCAGCAAACCTCCTGCTTTCTCCCTGTATCTCACCAGCAACACAGCTTCGTAACTTCCTCCAGAAGAAAAGCCTTCAGCTGTTTAGTAGAATGTATTCTCCTTTAGGAGAATTCCCCTCCAGTTTTGGGCGAATAAGGACAGCCTTTCGGGTTTTGGGAGGCAAGAGCAGACCCAGGAAAGCTACTTTACATCCAAACATTTAGCTAGCCTGATAAATACATGGTGCTAAAAACTGCTCCTCTAACTTGCAGGTTCCATGCACTCAATCAACATTTTGCCAAAAATTCATGAATGCCAACAACAACAGTGCTTGACCTCACAGTGTTTTAAAGCAGCTGAAAACATTAATAGGCTATCAAAGGTCAAACATGTGCATACCAAGACCAAGCCTGTGGGTGTCAGGGCCAGGAGCAGTGGGAGATCCCTGTGAGGGGTGTGCCTCTAGGTCTAGTAGCCAAGGCTTATCCCACATCCCAGCCCCAGACACTGGGCACCTCCCCAGAGTCAGTCCAAAGCCAGGCTGGGATGTGGGTCACCAGTGAGCATGGCTCAGCAGGGCCAGTAGCAGGGCAGAGCAGGGCTATGGGCAGCTGGAGATTGACCCTGCTGCAGTGCTGCTGGGGGGCTGACACGGGGTCCCAGTACATGGACAGCTTGGGAGGGGAGCCCTGAGGGGCTCTGCAGGGACGGCAATGTCTGAAAGTGCCCACAGGGTCCTTACAGTATAGACAGACATGAAAGGACTTTTGGTGGGACATTTTCATTAAGCTAAACTCTTCCTGATCGTCTCTTCTTCATAAGGCAGAAGAACTCTTGTTTCTGCAGTGCTGACTTCCCCCTAATTTAGTTTCTCTTTCCCATGCACATGGCTCCTGCACAACATTGGCTGTGGAATCACTGATGGACCATTCACTCTCTCAGTGTGGAGTTTCTTTATCCATTTCATCCATTTCTTCACAGGAGACAAAGTCCTTCCATCTTATCATCTTTCTGCTATGCTCTAATCTTATCCTCTAAAGCCTTCCTCACTTATTGTCCTGGAATAGTGTCCTCCAGCTTTTGGTTTGCAATCTCTGTTCACTTTCTTTATCTTCCTATTGCTTCCTTTATTTCACCTACACCCCAGTCCAAATAACTTCCCTTTCCTCCAATATTAATATTTTCCTACTCTTCTCAGCCTACTCTGCCCCTCATCTTTGTCTCACCAGTAATCTTCATCATGCTTCTTTTATCTCCTCATACTTTACTATTCACTGACAACATCTTGCATTATGATGGTGTCCAAAATTCAGGGACCACAAAGACAGAGGAAAAAGCTTGGATGTCTGGTCTTCTAGTTCTTTTATTCCCTGTCTGCAGTAAGAGTCAGACTATGATTCTAAATGGATTGGACCACTAAATTTTCTAATGATTTAAGTTGATTCATCTGCACAGTTTTGTATTTTTGGTTTTTTTCACTGATTTTAAAGGACAAGAAACACAAAAAAATTTCAGAAAGAAGGTGATCAATTCTCCCTGCCAAAAGCCGCAACAAAACAAGGATTTAGAAATTTAAAAGAAAATACTGCAAATTAAGCAAATGCAATAGATAGAAATCTCAACAACATAAGTTCCTTTTAATCACCATTACACTATTTTTACTATGTTATGCCTTTGTGCATAATCCAGTCATCTTCTACCCATGTAGATCCTCAGAACTGACTTTTTCCCCACTCTTAACACTGCAACTAATAAGTAAAGGCCACTGTATAGGTACATACATTTTTGTCACAGTCCTCTTATTTTCCTGAGCTATTCAGTAAGTTCTGTCATGCTAGGCATTAATTAAATTGGTTCTCAAACACTATAAATTTTACCAATGATAAATTGATGCTACGCTGTTCTCTGGATCTTCTCACTACACTGTAACAGACATCCAGCAGAGGAGGGGAAGCAGAGCTGGGTAGAACCGTCCCCGCAGCAGGGCAAGCCTTAAATAACAACAAGAACATGCAGCCAAGAGGTTGGCTGCTTCTTTCTCGGAAACTTTTTTGCTGTCTTCTTAGCAATTCTTCTTAGAATTTAGGACATACCTCACCAGGTACCATACAAGCAGCAGCATAAGCACTGTCACAGGCAGGACCTGTTTGCTACAGCATCCACAGCAGTTTTGTGCTGACAGGCTTTAATTCAAGCTCCATTTGATTACTGAATGCAAATGTTGCCAAGGGGATACTTCTCCCATTATATTATAAGGGGACTAATCCAGGGCTCTCTCTTATTCAAGGAGTCATTTCATAATCCTCAAATGACCTCACAGCTTTACAGCTTCGTCTGACACAGTTTTTTTCAAGTGCAATGGGACAACGCAGTGAGACTGTCTTCTTCTAATATTCCATAGTGAACTTAAGCGAGTTCTGTCAGGAAGATACAATAATTCTGATGGCAACTCTTACAAAGATCTTGGAAACAGTTGCATCACCTATGGGGAGAAAGATCCGAGTGAGTCACATGCTCAGTGACCAAGGGGTAAACTTAATATTCTAATTTTTTAACATGAATATCCCTCTCATAATGGTGACAAACTACAAATCCTAATTTGCCAAATTACAGTACAGATGCTATGGAAGTGTATTTCTGTTGGTTTTCTAACACATGTACAAAAGGCACGTTATGAAGAATGTTAGAATTTTTCACAGATATTGAAGCCATGAATGCCAAATTTTCTCCTGCTCGCTCTTTAGAGCAAAGGGATTAAAGACACAATGTATTCCGATTAGATTATAGTACAGAAAAATTTTAATACAAAGACCCTTCTTTGAAGGATCTTGGACACAATCCACTAAGCCAGAGGTAGGCTCTGTACAAATCAATCTTCTCTCATTTTCAATTATTCTTTTCCATTTAGCTGCACTGACTTTCTGAGTGTCAAGATGGTGGCTAAAGCCAAGCAAAGACTAAGAACTCTGCACTGAGAACTTCACATTCTTCTGCACATTGGCATCACTCTCTTGATTTCAGCAGCATTCCTGAATACTGCAATTAAAGAGAAGCTGGGGTTTCTAATGAGGGTAGAGAGTTACTGGAAGTATTCTTAAGGGAAACAATCCTGAACTAGGCTGGCAAGGAGCCTTGCCTCTCCCAGCAGGAATGCAGCAAGATGAAAGATGCTGACAGAACTTGCCAACATAGCTGCAAGGAGAGACCTCAATTAATTTAGTCCTATTTCAAAGAGGGGTACAAGAGATCTATGTCATCATCTAGGCAATCATTTTGAAATGAAAAAACAGATAGTTTTGAAAGAAAAAAAAATATTAAAGTGGTCCAAAGAACACAATTCTGGTCAAGCTCTGAGCTTGATTCTCTTTTCAGCTTTAGAGTATTTGGGTCACAGAAGAGCTCTCCCTGCTCAAGAGAACAGTGCCTGTGGTACAAAGTCATGACCAAAGGCAAGTTTTAACCACAAGACATGTTAAAAAAGGAGAGAGTGAAGATAATGATTCCTCCACCACTTTAGGATATTTAAGACAACTAAGCTTAGGAAATTTAAGAAGTAAATATATGCCACATGTATGTGGCAGATACACACGAATATACCATACACTGTGCAGAATAAAAAACTGTTTAACTGAACGAACACTTTAACTAATAAGTACAAACATCTCTCAAGATTTCTCATTCCAGAAATACCACATATCTTACTCAAGTAGATGATTCTGCCTTTTTCAAAAGCAACACTGCTTCTTGGACATTCTTAGGCTTCAGAGACCCAGTGTATAATCAATGTCAGAGTAAAACATTGCTTTCAAGTTACAGTATGCTTGCTTATATCTCTTAAGTCAACATGGAGGGAAGAGAAACAGCTAGTTTCATGTTTAATTAACAGAAGAGAGAATATGCAGTTTAGGGACTTTCATTTTCACTAGAAATCTTTGATTGTAGTCAGCTGAATGCAAATTCAACACGTCTGAGTGTTACAAAGAAGGACAAGGCCCTCTGGCAAATGAAATTGCTTTAATCAAGACTCCAGTCTAGTAACAGATGTAATTATTAATATATACAATTATGCACTTCCACCAGCAAGGTTTTTGGGCAATACAAAGTTTTTACGCTAAACTAAAACAGAGAAAATAATTTTAAAACCCACCCCAAACAAACAAAACAGCTTGCAGAAAACTTTGAATGACAGTAAAACAATCCATATGAACACAAGTTGCACAGAATAAGCCTTCATAGAAACAGATAAAAGATGAAATAATTTAAACCTCCATATAACCATAGAAGGAGAGAGTACATTTACTGTCATGACTGCTTTTCCATTTCAAAATGCCTACTAGGACTGAGTAACTTTTAAAAAAAATGGGCCTTTGCATGGACTGCCTAGAGACGTGGTGGAGTCATCATCCTTGGAAATGTTCAACGAAAGACTGGACATGGCACATCAGAGCCATGGTTCAGTTGACATGGAGGTGTTCAGTCAGAGGTTGGCTTGATGATCTCAGAGATCATTTCCAACCTAACTGATTCTGTGAAAAAGCTTCACAAAATTCCACCATTCTGGTGGCTTAGCATCTCCCAGAGCTGCACAAAGGCCACACAGGTCCCTCTCTGTTACCCCTAATTGTAGCTATTCTGCCACTGGTTTCATACAGGCTCTACTTTCCATTTCTGCTGCTGGTCTGGACAGAAGACATGACAATTCCAGGGAATCATGCTGATGCAACCTTCAACTAAATCTTACCATTAAGTTCGATCTATACTTTTCTAATTAAAGAGAAATACAGATCTATCAAGAGCATTATAAAGCACTGGAATGGCTGCTGCACTGCAGCTGAGAGCGTGCTATCCACCTTTCATTAACAGAAGCCAAGGTATGTAACATTTCCTAGCTCAATCATGTAGCCCAGCGCTCCAGACAATGTTACCTCATGATCATATGTAAATGGAATAAATCTGTGAGATTTTGAAATCAAAATATTACCTATCAGTTTAAAATTAGTCAATAAAAATGAAAGAACTCTTCTTAACTTCTATACCTCTTCCCAGTTTCTTACTAAAAGGACTGTAATCAAGGTCTGAATTACTGACTATGTCTGGAAAACAAGACAACTCATTCGTGTTTGTATCTTAGTGATACGTACCTTGTATAAAACTTAGTGATCTTAATGTATGTATCTTAGTGACAAAATCTGTGTATTGCTAAGAGATACTTTATGACATAGAATATATTTTTGAATATTTGAATACTGCTTTTGGACCTACTGTAACAGCAATGACAGTCTTGAAAAACAAACAAAATAAATCCCACCAATATAGTTCAAGATACTTCAAACCATCAGAACCTTTCCTGGTATTTCTCATGGCTCATCATTAGTTATTCTGAATCCTAACACCCCGTTATCTTGACCAAAGTTCAGTTTGGCACTCAGATGGTGCTCCTCTAGAAACTGAGATAAACTGTAGCATGTCTGCTATTTGTGAGCCTGGGTATTCTCTAAAACCACTTACTATTTTTAAACACATTCTTTAGATGGAACATACTGGCATGCTGTTATTTTTTTCCCTAATGAAAGGCAGTACCCAAAACATTCTGACTGTCGTGAAATCATGTGAATTGTTTCTTTGTGACAAAGCCATCATGAAATACAGCACATACATCTCTAGGTTATACATAGCTCTTGGTAAGAGTCTTGGGAAAATGAATGAACAAATGCAATACACTGTATACTTGGGAGGAAAAACTCATGAGAACTTGAACAGTGAGCTCCTGAAGAGATTTAAAAACAAATAGGATTCATTCTTGCCTATAGCTTCTTCATAGGTATTTAGATAATTGAGTGATTCATAACCCATTATCTCCTACAGTATGAACACTCGGGCTGCAGACCCTGCCGATTTGAAGAGTGTAGATTAAACCTAAAGAACTCACCGAAAAACAAACATTAAAAAAAAGAACTGCACAATGTTGTGCAGAGCTCTGCCAAAGTACAGTAACACAGGCCAATTGGCCAAACAGAACACTGGTGGCTGCTGCAGCCCAGTAGCAGGTAGGAGTCACCACAGGCCCAGATTCAGAACACACTTGACAGAGGGCACTCAGTACGCGGCCACAGCAGCTGGTATTATCCCTAACAGATCTTCTTCAATTCACGCTGCCAACTGATGTCTTCTCAGAGTTCAGCTTTCTCAGCTTTAATTCAGCTCACTCTCATTCACATGCCAGTCTCCTCAAACACTCAGCAATTTTACCAACTGATCTGGCTGCACCACAGTGTCAGGAGGGCTGCATTCCATCTGCTTCCCAAACTTCTCACCAGCACAAGGCATACACACACTAGGAGTGGATAGTACAAACATGGAGAGATTGACAGAAGATTGACAGTATTCCTCCTCACCTGTGATAACCAGAACAGAAAGGTGGCAGTGAGGTACTGGATTTGAGATAATGAACTTGCATTTCACTGGAATTTGTAGCCCTACATAATATCAGAGCTCTGTTTAATGGAAAACACCTGAAGACATAGTCTCTGCCTCTCTCATAAGCTATCTTCTAATTTTGGAGTCCCTTGAAATAGTTCATTATAACTAAAGAAGAAAGAAAAATTTGAACATTTCAAAAGGAGATGCAACACTTCCCAGCTTGGGGAAAAACGTACTTCCTTTTGCCTGTCCCTGTCCTCCATGCCCAAATAATAACAGGAAAACATTAGCCTCAGATTACAAGCCTGGCTGACTTAAATATTTTAATCACTACTGAATTTACTCACATAAACCCCTGCATTCTGCTTCAAGCTTACCTGCCCATAATTTAGCCTGCTCAGTGATAAGATTCCTTCTTATCACTTCCTAGAAGTGATAAGATTATTTTACTTCTCAAAAGCAGTGTTGCATGAAGACATTTAGTGTTGTCTCTGACTGCTATTATCTCTGTTGAAACCTGATATAAAGAAGGGAATGAATTCTGCAAATAATCTATAAATAATTTTATGATGTGATTTGAAAAAATAAAGAATAGCTGGAAGGCTATAATGCCCAGATAGTGATTTATTATTATTTTGACCCAAGGCTGGATGAAGTGATGCATCACTGAAAATATAACTGCACCCACAGTCGTTTTCTAGGCTTTTTATGTGACTTCAGGACCTAATAGAATCTAACTGGTTTTATCTCTATAATGCCATTTGAACAGATGCAAACTGCAAGAAAAAAATTTGCAGAACCAGTCAGTTAATAGCTTTATTCTATTAAGAAAGAGTAGAGCTTTCATTAGCCTGCCATTGTTTTTTGGGGTTTGGGGTTTTTTTTCCTGAAAGAAACAAGCAGTATAATTCGGATGTAATCACACAGGAATCATTTCAGCATTTCTCATCTCAGTTTTTATCCCTATTGTACAACAGTCATTAAGGGTGTAAATGCATTAACATTTACCTTTTGAAAATCAGCAAGCAGCTCTCTCTCTCTCAAAACAGAGCTGTCTTTTCATAGAATCATATAGAATCATTATTATTATTATATCTATTCAAGAAGTGCATCCTGGCTTCAAGCATCTACCTTAACTCTACTGGGCTTTGAGTAGGATTCTAAGCAGGTTTTCTGAATCAAGAACCAAGGTGCATAAGGAAAGCATCCACTTCACAAAAAAAAAAAAAATCCCCCCCAACAGATTTCATTGACAGAAATATCACAATATCTTCCAGAGATCCTGGCCTACTAAATTTACAAATCAAAAATAATATCTTTGATTAAGAACTAAGAAACCATCCAATCATTTCCTTTTACTTGGACAGATCCACATGGAAAGAGTGCTGTTTAAGTTAATTGTTCATTATGTTCACTGCTGTCTCTGCAATGCCCTCTCCTCTCTATCAGACAGGAATGTTGGACAGATTAAATCACTGCAAATCCCAGAAAGGACAACTGATTCTTAACTGCCATCAGGGATTTCACAGATTCATACTGCAGAGTTCTGCAGTCTGCTCCATCAAATATTCAGCAAAGCAAAGCTTCCAAAGGCCTTACCCTGCAGCTCTTCCATTTATTTTTTTTTTTACTCGTGGGTATCTGCCTTTCAAAGCTCTCCCAGTCCAAGGGGTTTTTGCTAAATCTTCTTGTTGGACATTTAGAAAAAATTCACCTGTGGCCAAATTGTCTCACTTCTTTTAGTGCTCAATGTCAGCAAAATTGCAGAAAAATAAAGCAATTCTACTGCATACCGAATTCTGTACCGCAGTTTTGTCAAAGCACTACTGGAACTTAAATGGTAAGTGAAGATTTAATAAAAGAAAAAATAACAGTTATTTATCAGATTTTTTAAATATAGTTTAAGCAAGAGGCTGAATGTATGACATAAGAAAATGCTAGAACAGTCCTTCTTAATACCTTGAGTACTGGAATTAACTCTTTCTGGTAATTATGTCAGTCCACAATTATCTTGACACAAGCCTCTGATAAAATCCTTGTACAAACAGATGCTCACATGAGAACATCATGTGTTTATACCTACTAGGTGGGTTCATCAATACAAAGATGAACTATATTCTTTTGTGCATTCACTCTATAATTCTATTTTAGAGGTAATTTTCAAAATGTTATTGACGCTATTGGAAATGTATTCATACAATAGGAAAAAACTTTTCTGAAGGGCCCCTAAAAAGAGATGATGTAAAGTCTTCGTGTCCAGTGCTAAAGACAGCATAAACTGTATAGATGTACTGTATCCCTTTATTAATTACATTTTTCTCATTACATATTTCACAAGAACATACAAAATAATGTTTCTATTCAATTCATTGTGGAGACATAGCAGATCTTAGAATGACTGATATTAAATCAAGGCTTCCATTCCCAGTTTTTCAAGTCTATTCATGCTCCTATTTACTTTCCAGTGGCGTGCAATTTTTGACTAACAAACTCTAAAAACTAATTCGATGCAATGAGTAAGAATTTTTTGAATAAGTAAATTGGTAGATTCAAGATTGACTTTCACTTAACAGTATCATCTAAGAAATCCTGATATTTTGACGTTTTGCAGCTGTATCTACACTTGCCTTCACCTTCCAAATGATTTTATGAACACGTGAAGTTTTGCTCATTTCTACCAATAAGATTCTCGTATAAAGTCCTCATTCGGATACTGATTTTATTCCACCATGCCGCACAGATTTAGAAGTTACATGGGAGAACTTGGGATGAAAACTTAATATCCTCTATGTGAAGCAGAATGCAGGCAAGTAACATACCATAATATAATGGCTGCTTCAATTTCACTCTCAGCACCCACTGTGATATACAGCTGTGCTTCTGCTGTCATTGCACATTTATTATATACTGTATATTTTCTCCACAGCACTGAAAGCAGCAGCATTTTTCTTCCTTCCTACTCTTTTCTAAAACAGAGGAAATCAATACAACCAAATAAAGAAGTTAATCAGGTTTTGTAAGGAATATTATCCTTCAGAAATTTCACCAGTGACCAACTCCATTAGTTTGTCACGAGGCCTAGAAAATGAACTATGGAAAGGAAAAGGTATCATATGATAATTACCAGTGAACAGAGTCCTGAAAAAATGAGATTAAATGGATACATGGTAGGATGGCTGGGAGAAAACCTCCTCATGTTTCTACATCAAACCCAAAATGATTGTAAAATCATTTCAAAGGGCCACAGATACCACTCAGTAATAAACTTCAAAAAATTTTCATTTTGGCAAAATATTTATTCCTCAGGAAAAAAGTAATTCTTTCTACTGTGAAAATCTCAGAATCATTTTTTAAAAGCAGTAGACACTGCTTTTAAAAAATGATTCTGAGATTTTTTAAAAGCAGTAGACACTAGTAAACATCTAGTCTATTGTTTAAAATTTGCAACCATTGTTGGATGCAATGCTAAAGAATGCTAAGCAAGTGTCTTTGTTTAGAATTAAATCTCTTGGAAAAAAAAAAAGTCCAAACCTGATTTATTTTGTTGAAATCAGTATCCAGGAAACACAAAAGAACAATAATAATGAGAAGTCTGTCTTATTGTCCTAGTGGTATGTACTCTACTCAATCATTCTAAAACTGAACATATAATATTCTCTAAGAAAAACATACTAGAGTAACTGTTTCCTATGTTCCTGAAAAATTTCTGGTAGGGATAGTATCTGAACTAATATTAATCCTAGCCATCTTAGATATAAAATAGAATTCAAATTCTTGCTTCATGAAATAAAACACACAATTATCTACTTGTTTTTTACTTCACCGGCACAGAAATCAAGTGAAGCAAAAACCTTCCGAGAACTGAGTCCGGAAAAACAACACCAGCTTGTTTAAGTGCCCAGTCTCAGAAGAAGCCCTGCACATCTTCTCGCTGATAGCAATGGCACCAGCTTCTCTCCTTCAGTCCTCTCCTGCAGCCTGGGTACCAGCTGAGCTCAAACCCAGCACAGAAACAGGCAGTAAATAAAGGGACTTGCTACTCCTAACTGGAGGATGAGTTAGTGTCTAGCAGCTGACAGTGCTAAAGAACAGATAAAGAGTTTAAAATCTAGTTCACTCCATAAACCCCCATCACACTTCACAGAAAGGAAGCTTTGCTTTTACAATTCCTTCAGGGTTGGCCAGAAAAAAAAAAACAAACCAACAAAACACCAACTGAAAAGTGAAATAACAATTTATTCAAAAGCTACTTGATTTAGAGAGGTTTTCTCCCATTATTTATTGGATAAAGAAGCCTACCACATCTGTCCATCTAATAAATCACTTGACTACTCTTAACTGTAGCTTACTCTGTGGTAAACTGTTTTTCCAGTTCTGTTTTATTATTATATCCTCCCTACTTTCAGTATCTTCAATCCATTTAATTCTGTCTAAAATGTGAATTGCATGCTCTAAAGATCAATAACTAGGCTTTTTTTTTTCTATGGCTTTTGAGTGAATCACCTAGCACAAAGGGGGCCCACTCTATCAGTGAGGATCCCAGTAGTTACCATATTAGAGAGAGTAATTTTCTCTACATTCCAGATGGCAAGTATCCCAATGACAGCCAGAGTCCTTTTAACCAGCACTCTAGGGTGAATGTAACAATTCTCTTGGGAAGCATTTCCTGTAAAATGTTGAGAAGTTGGCAGATGGGACAGAAGATTTTAAGACTAACTTTTTTTACATGAGTCAATTTGGACGAATCAGAGATGCTATGAAAGCAAGCTCTCTGGAGGCAGAGAATTTCTAAAAACCTCTTCCAAGAGACAGTCAAAGTAGCCATGAGTTTGTGGGGGGGAAGAAATAGAAATAAAAAACGGATCTATAAGTCTACTAGTTTGCCTTAGGATTTTTTTTTTTTTACACACCTGGTATTGCTTTGGGGCAAACTGAACAGTTTTTAAATTTGAGAGTTTTATCAAACACCAAGGAGGAAGACCTAAGCTAATTGTATAAAAAGAATAAGCCCCAAGAGTTACTGTTTAACCTATCAATCTCTCATTGAACACAAATGTTGCTACAATAAACAGCAATACTTGCCTAAACTAAAACGTCTGAAATAGAACACAGAGAAACTGTTCTCAAAAATACCTATTTCTTAGGCAGTCATCTAAAAAAAAAAAAAAATGCACTATGGAACAAAGAGATAAAGTCTTTGATTCCATCCCATTTACTCAGCTTCCCTTCACACAAACCTGGTCCATATGTTCCAGAAAACAAAGACTGCTAGAATAGACAATACAGAGGAGCCCTACCAAAAGGCTTGAAGAGTTCACCTAATGTTTCTATTTTTCCACACCTAAAATCTCACTTGGCACATAGTATGTACAGATTTGAATCCATCTCTAAAGGTCTGTTGCTCCATAAATCAGAACATGTACGGACTCACACATCCTTTAGTTTTTAATCCAAATCTATGTTAGAAATAAAACTGGGGGTTTTTATTTATTTAGTGATGCTAGACAGTACCAAAATTCTTCAAAATATTCATTTTATTCACCCATTGCACCATTTCTTGGAAAATGTTAGAGCAAAGTCTGTCTTTGAAAATGGCAGGGGATTCACATATTAATTTGCTGCAAATGTTTAACTTGCTTAATTAATAGAAAACCAGCACAATTAAAAAATGCAAACAAGTTTATTTTCTCTGACACAGAATAGGTATAACCTATCGGAACTTTGGCTTTCTGTGAGGGCTATAAGCCTAACTGCTGGATCCATGCCTGGTAATACTAGAAAATAATGAACAACTTAATCCACAGTTTTCTAGTACCGGGAATGGGAAATATGAGGCACACTTTCATATACTAGATGTAAGAAAGTGTAGCTACTTGCATAAAGAGAGACAGAAATCTTAAATATGTTATCCTGCACCCTGTAATTTGTAATTTACACTTGTCCTAAATAAGCAGACACACTGCACTTATTCTACACTTACTTTATGCTATGCTATTGCCTCCAGCAAGGTGAAAGGGAATGAAAGGAATTTTAACAAGTCAATCTTACATTGCCAAATCTACATGGATATGCAATTCATGTAGATATCTTTATTTCTCAAAGTTAAATCAAGCTACTGTACATTTTGTTCTTGTCATTGGGGGACGCATCACTGGAAAATCCAGTCTCAGAACAGAGTATATTCCAACATCACACCCACAGTAATGCCTGGAAGTAAGGCAAAGTCAACCCAGGGCTTGGAAAGTAATCTTGGCATTCTTGGTTTAGTATTTGTTGGCAGGAGGACAAAAAACACCATCCTTATTTATGTCAGCACCTGACCTGGACAAACCACAATACAACTGCACTGAAAACAAAGACCTGAAGGCAGAAGCCTGGTTTTTATCCAGCCTGTGTGGAAAGACACACCAAGCATACCCTTTGCTGAAACACACTGCAAAGAATGCTAAAAAGCACTGGCTTGACACTTGAGCAAACAAGGGCTCTTTCCAATGAAGAGACACATCCTTGTCTCCCCAGAGAGAGGAAGCACATGACATAGGACATTTGAGTTTAGCCTAGAAGAGCAGCCTTAGTACGACAGTTGTTGACAACATGGGCAGCAAAGGAGAAATCATTTCAGGCACGGTGAAGACTCAGCATCGTGAGATAAAGCAAAGGGAAGCTCTGATAAAATTAACAGTTTTTTTGTAAAATTGGAAGTCGCTTATGAATATACTATTGGTTTTAAGACAAGTCTAAAAATTTCTCTGCTTCCATCCCCTTTATGGGGTTTCACAAAATTTAAATCACTGCATTATTGATCCTGTGACTACAGAATGTTGTTGGCACATTGATCTCAAGCCATACTGTGTGCCCTGATCACAAGAGAAAATGAAAGAAACTGAAAAATTAGCAATAAACCAAGCACAGCACAAGTACAAAGATAACCATGGGAAAGAGTACAAATTTTTAAAAGGTACCTTTACATTACCATGATTCAACCTATTTCTCCAGCCTAGCTTAATTCACTAATAAAAACTTGAAGACCATATTGATGTGTGTATTTGAATCTCAGCAGTTTCACTCGTGCATATGCATGCACCTAATTTTAAGTCAGTCCATGAAGGCAAATTGCAGATGTACCCAGCCCCCAAACACACTTTTTTCGCCAACTGACACAAGCACTCACGCACATCTGGGAGCTTCACACTGAGGTGAACTATATGAGATCACCATTATGTAAGCAGCAGCAGCAAACAAATCTCCAACGTCAAAGGATTTATTAAATCATTCATGTAATGAAAAGTCCTAAGATTTACTAAGTCTAAATATACAGTGCAAAACCAACTCTTACAAGCTCATCCACTTTTTATCTGTGCACCTAAAAATTGAAAACTGAACCAGTTTCCAGCCTTCCTGTGCTTCCCTCTGTTAACAGGCACTGCTGGGGCACATTCTGCATGTCACCACCGCATTGCCTTCAGGCTTGCTTGTGGTATTACAAATAAAAATCAATACCACAGGCTTTAGCAGCAGTTGAATGATTGTTGCAGAGATCTGTAGGACAAATAACTAAATAAGATTTATTTAGTCACGCAACTAAAAAAAATCCTACCTTTTATTTTTTTTAGTATGCTACATAACCTGTACTCTGTTGGCACTTTCTGACACTTGCAAAGATACTGTTGCACCCTACTCTTGAAGGATGACTTGAATTGTTTAAGATAAAAGACATAATGCATTTCTTCCAAAAAACATAGATGATAATTTACTTATTCCTGATAAACAGAAAATGTAAACAACCGAAGAGACGTAAACCAGGAAAGAAAAGAAGCCCAACATTATCCCATTTACTTCTCAGTAATTAAATATCTAAAAAAATTAAAATAATATGTCTGCCATCCTTATTTGAGGAAAAAATATAACAGCAATTAAATGAGAAATAATTCATTTTATTTTGTGAGGAAACTGAAAAGTTAAGATAAACCATTACTGAATTACATTAAAAACCTGAAAAGTTAGTTGGCACACTAAAGAAATTACAGGGGAAAAAAAATGCCCCAAACCATGATTTATAACTGGATCAAAACTAGAGATTGTACTAAAGGACAAACTACCTCTACCACAAAATCTTGAGGTAGAAAAAATTTACTGAAAGCAGCGGAGATACACATACAATAAAGGACATGGGAGATTATTGTGTCAACTTGATTTTAATTTATGGTGAAGCCATCGCATGGAGAAACCAGCTCCACACAGAAATAAACCTAAACCTGAGAAAGGTACAAATGAGACTGTTGTCATAGCTCAGGGAAAGACTGCAAGCATCTATACCACTGTAGGTTAGAAATGCCTTCTAAATTTATCTTTTGGTAATTAGACATCACTAGAGGACAAATTACGGGTAAAAGTCATAGGAAAAGAAAGCATGATTTTTAATTGTGAGGGTAAATAGCCACAGGAATATATTGTCAAAGGAAATTACTAATTCATAAGAGAATATTATCTGCTTAGGGGCTTGGGCTTTGCTTTCAAAGAGATGTGACTTAGCTTAGCTGTTCTCCAGTGGACTTAAGAGTAGCCACTGAATATTCAAACTTAGACATGTAAGATGACCTATCACAGAAGGGTGAAATCGCTGGGCAAAACTTTGACTTTTGCTAAGATGGGAAGTGAGACCAAAGAGCAACAGTGAGCTCTGCAAGCCCCAACAACCACAGCTAAACCAGTGAGGTGTCTCAAAGGTGCTATGGCACTCCCAGAAAGAATTAAAAATAAGCTCAAGAGAGAATACAGGCAGTTTAGGGAGTACTGACATGGCTAACTATGCCTACCATGACCATTTCTAGATCACACATGTTCAGGACTTGACTTTAAAAAAATCGTAGCTACAGCTGCCAGCAAAAACCAGTGAGAGCCTTCAGTGTCAGGCCTTTCTGAGACACTGTCCTCTCAGAGAAGGTAACACAGAGAACGCCTCAGTGCAAAACTGTTTCTGTCCGAGGTACAAAACGCACATCTCACAGGCTTCTGGTTAAGCAATCCAGGGATTCTTAGCCCAATTCAAAACAGTATGTCAAAATCTGCCAGAGCTATTACATTGTCCTAGTATGTTGTGGTTTAGGAATGGTTCTCCCAATTCATTGCCCCCTCCAAAACTGTTCAAGCCACACTGCCTCTCTTGCACTCCTCACCTTCCCCTCCCTCTCACCCCTGCATGGAGAGGAAAGGCGAGGAGAACTGGAGGCATATAAGGCAAATATTACAGGTTAAGGTAAGAACAATTTACTGGAAACAGCAATGATAAGAAAACAAGCACTAACAGCAAAAATGCTGATGACAGAGGGTATGAGGAAGAAACAATTCAGAGAAACCCCCTGAAAACAGACAAATACCAGATCATTAATGTCCCTCCACCACACTTATTTGATCAGACTAGACCCCTTTGCCCCACCCCTAGCAATGATGTGAGGTGGTACAGAAAAACCTCCAGGTCCTAGCTATGCCCTTTCCTGGCTACTGCAAAAGTTAGCCCTGCCCCAGCCAGAACCAGGACACAGTACAAAGAAAACTGAACTGCACTGAATAGTACAAGCCAAATCAAACCAGAAAAACAGATAATTAAAGACTAAGTTTTTACAGCAACTGACCTCCATTCATTCATGCAATACTCTTCCCATGAGCTCAACAGAGGCAACAAAATACTTTATGGCTTCTTTGAGCAGGAAAAAGAAGAGGGGAAAAAAAAGAAAAAATAGGTTTGTGCTTCTTACACAAGGAGGACTGCAAGGGAATACAAGGAGGTGTTTCCACAAACAAACTACTAGGCAAGTATACCAGCCGTAGAAAGAAGCAATAAAGCCAGAAAAGGATTTCTAGGGAAACACTGACTGCATTGGTTACAAGCCATTTGTTTGTTCCCCCTAACACATGAACTACATTATTTACTTTACAAACAAGCTATGGGTATGGTTTCACATGGGAAATTGTATTTTTTCTTTATTATTAAAAGCTACTTCCTTGTAATCACCCCTGCTAAGTAGCCACTTTGTCCCTGATCAAATGACACAGCTCATTGTTTTACACAGAAGCAGCAGCAGTTTAGTGCTGAATTCATGCCTATCCTCCTGAAAACTTGCCAAACCTTTAAATACTGCAGATGCCATTTGGGAATGAAGTATTTATTTCTTATCAACAGTTATTGTTTAAATGAAGCCATAATGTAAATGCATCATTCTCCCTATTAGCTAGCCTAAGGATGTGAGAAGTCTGTCTGTTGGGGAGGAGGGGAGTACTTATGGTCCCACAGGGACATATGCTTCCCATCTACAAAAATACACAGCCCACTGGTAAAAAACAAACAAAAAAACCCCACAAACACCAACTTGCGGGGCTGTCATGTTTCTCTGTTTCAAAAAAAGAAGTTTGGTTTTAAAAACCAAAGCTGAAATGACAACAACACCCTCAAGGCCAAAGTTGAAGACTCTTCTGCTCTTATATCTTAATAATTAAAAATAATATGCACTTTTTCTTGCCCCTAAATCACAACAAAATACGTTCTTTCAAGTAAATACTGCTTTTGAAAATGGAATGGAGGTGCTCTGAAGAATCTTAACCTTAAATCTTATATAAGAAAAAGGATCTATTACCAAACTTTAAAAACATGGCTTTCTTAAAATTGTAACTAAATGGAAACCTAAAAGTTAACAAACTTCCTGCCTGAAATGAACAGTATTTTTAGCCAACCTTATATTTTTCAATTTTCATCCTCAATTTTCATTTTCAATTTTCATATATTTTTCAGGATCTCCAAGTGCTAGGGGCCTGAAGGGTAAGAATTAGTGACCTCCATTCCAGAACTTCACAAGCCCAGAGATGCTCACCGCTTGGCTACCATTCTTGTACTTACAGCCACTTTCATTTGCAGTGCACAGCTAACACCACAAGCAGGTGGGGTTTTTTTCTCTCTTCCCTAAAACTTTACTGTAGGACTTGCAAAGCATGTCTGCTGCCCAGATGGAAAAGGAGCAGTGGAAGGCACAACATAGTTTTCTTTGCTACCTGAGGACATCATCTCACTGCTTTCCTAAGCTCACACTGGGAGCTTCAAGAGCCTTCATTTGAATGTTTGACTGGGAGGAAGTTCTCATCACAATTAAATTTAAGCATATGGAACAGCAGCGATTATTGTTTAGTTTTAATAGAACGCTTATTTCTTATTGCTGTTAAATTCAAGACAGCACCCGCTTCCCGTATTAATCAATTCAGCACTCTTTCACAGCTCCTTTTGAAGAAAAAAATCCACCTCATTGTAGAGAGTAAGTTGAACTGCAAAAGTCAAATTAAAAATACCGATACTGATGTTTGGATTTTGCTTGGTTGCTTTTTTAAACAAACTGCAGCTATTGGAATGATAAAAAAATTATTTTTCACCTCTAAGATTTACTTTGAGTACTGGCAGTAGCTAATACTTTCCAGCACTCAAAGATGAGACGTAACTGCTAAGCACCATTACTGTTAAACTGTACAGGATGCAATAAAAGACTTTACTCTGCCTTTTTACCTTAACAATAAAGCATTTAGAATGTAAGTTTGTCCTCCACCCTGACTAAAGGGTGAGCATTTAGCTGCAGCATATTACAGATTGCCTGTCCCCTCACAGCACTGCATAATCCATCGCCTGTTCCCTATTTGCTCTGTTCACCTACACTTGCATGAAGGTCAGGGTTCGAATCCCTTATCCTGCCAGTCCTCACAATACAGGTGAGCTGGGGGGATAATAAGGGATGGATCTCTTTTCCTGCACTGCAAAACAGGCAGCCTGCGCAACCATGGATAATCACATCTTGTTCCTCCATCTGGCCACAGCGTTGCCCACAACTATCTGACCACAGCTGCTCTTGACTACTTAGACTGTCCTGCCAAAAAAAGCTGCACACCACAACTTCAGGTTTCTTAAGTTCCAACTCAACCACATCTCTCTCAAATATATGACATCAGCTGCATGTCAAAAGGGTAAATGAGAGGGTCAGCAATTAGAGCCCCAAGAAAATATATTGGTGCTTAATCCATCCTATTTCACTTGAGGCACTCTGATCTTCACCCTGCTGCAGCAGACTGGATTTCTCTGCCCAAGCAGCATCAGCCACCATGGCCCTCTCTGTGCACTCCCAGAAATGCTTCTGTGGGCTTTCCAACACTGAGCCCAGGCACACAAACCCCAATTCAGGATGCAGAGACAAAAGTGTGCAGCACCACATCCATGAAGAAAAAGACTTCAGCACAGCAATGAAAACACAATAACCAAGTAGCAGTGATCTCCCTTCAGGGGTAAGTCATAAGCACATTTGACAATATTTCTAATTCTGCAAACACCTTTCCCAATAGCCACAAATGAAGGCAAACAGGCTGGTGCTGCTACAGGAGGCCAGGAAGCCCCCAGAACACAGGCTACACACAGATGCAACTGTTAGGACCCATGACTATAAGAAGTCAGAAAATCTGCAATTGCAAATCCTTCCACAAACATACAAATTAAGAACTACAAAAAGGGAAAGGTGGATGGGGACTGAGAGATTATAGAAAATTGCAAAGAAATCCAGTTACTGCTAAAAGAAACCCCACCATTTTTTCAACTGTTGATTCAGTTTCAAGACTGAAAAACAGATTTAAAAAGTACTGAACCTTTTGTATAAGCCTACCAAAAAAAACCTGCAATAGTTGCAAACACACGTAGTACTATTTTCAGTTATGATTCACTGCCTCTTCTAGTACCAGAACCAGGGATTATCAATCAAAAGCTGCACATAGAGGCTTCAAAGCAAACAAAAAGCAATGCTTCCCCACTTAACATCCACTGCAGCTGAGGAACTCAATTCCCTACTAAATTCAGTGTCATGAAGCCTGAGACTGAGGTCCCCAAGACACAAATTGCTACAGACTAACAGCTCACAATAGAAACAAGGGAAGTATATTTTTGTCCTCTTCCCTTTCTGTTATTGACCACTACTAGAGATCAAATACTGAGGTAAATGTACCCCTTGACCTTCAATTAGTCCTTCAGTTATTTTTATGCTGTTATGTAATCTGTAGTAAATGCATAAATACAGCACACAAAAGCACTGCTATTAAGGATAAAAGCAGCCTATCCTGTTTCTCTGGGAGCACTGATGAAGTGTATAGAAGATACATAGATTTTTGAAATGTAATATGTTAGCAAGAGTTAAGAGTTTCAGAATAGCCGTTCCTTTCAGATAGCCATGCCTATTTTTGACTGGAATTTGCATTTCCTGAGTAAGGTAAACTTCAGGCATTAAATCACAAAAAAAAAGTGCAGTATATCATAATTTCCTTTTAATTACTCCCTTTAAGGCATCATTTTCATATTTTAAGACTACAGAAGGGATCTTAAAAAAAAAGATTTAAAAAACCCCCACAAAAGTATAAACCAGTGAGAGTAACTGAATACAGTTCTTATTACTATTTTTAAAGTGCCTTTCCATCACCTGATGTGAACTAAATACTTTAGCAATTTTATGTAAGGCGTTTTAACTGTGAGTCATCTGCAACTACACTCTTGCATACAAAATAAGCTGAAAACAGTTGGTACTGCGTGCTGAGTGACATCCCTGTTTGCTTAAATCTTCAGACTCCATCTTCATATGGTATTTCTGTTCATTTTAGAAACAACGTATTACACATTCCACATCTTTGCTTCTGTTTGCCTTTTTTATTCACTAGTACAGATTTGCATTCCAGTTTCAGGCGAGTCATTAAATCCAGTTTAAATGCCAGCCTTGCTTCTCACTGGGACTTCATGGCAACAATAAAATTACCTTTTGTTCTTCTTACAACCTAGTAATACCTTGAGAAGACATCTGTGTAACTTGACTAGGACAATAAAGACAGAAGATTTGGCTAGAAGAGCATCCTTGAACTGTACTGAAACAAAACGTGAAAATCTTGAGCTATGCAAAGTTTACTAGTTTCCACAAATTAAACAAATCCATTCTGTTAAACCACTCAACGTTTTTCTTACTCAAGTTTTTAGTTACAAATTTACTGCTTTACCAGAACACAAAACCCAAAACCTGTAAGGTCTTATAATTCATTGTTCTTTCATTATTTTGCTTGTAGCAAGAAATCACAATTGCTAACAAACAAATTTAAAAAAATAAAAATCAAACTGATTTACCACTGTTTTCACAGAACAGACAGAATAACCAGATTGTAAGAATTAATTACCCTCACTTTATTTATATAGATATATTCAATCCAGAATTTTCTACAAAAATGGTAATATACTGAAATTCAGGGAGGGAAACCAACAGCTAACTACAATTTAGGATTTTAGAGTCCAGATTAAGAGTTTAACTTATGCTAGAATTAGGGACCTTTCTTTCTCATTGCATAAGTCTTCATGACTAAGGATAGTCATCCTACATCCAAGAGCAAATTGCCGTGTGCTTTGACTTCTCATCCAGAAGGTATCTTGTATTGACATAATACAGCAGCAAGGAGGTAACATTTAAATAAGCCAACTTTTAAGTACTATTAAAAGCCACACTGACCACCTATAATACTGGTACAACACAGGATGAAAAAAAAAAAGTCTATGTACATGGAACACAATACATTTTGTAGGTGCACAGAAAAAAACAAACATAAGAGTTAAAAATTACCTCCGAAGCCATCTCCTTGGAAACATTATCTGAGAATTCCTACATTTATTCAATTCTAATTACAATTTCTTTTTAGACACTTCAGGAAATTCCAACTTTTTTAATCAGTGCAGACAAAAAAAAACCCACCTTGTTAGCCTATTTTCCTTATAATGGATATATGAAATCAAAAAAAATAACTTTACATGTACATTCATAAAGACTATACAGATGCCAAAGTTCCTTTCAAATTTTATAGTACACAGATGGAGCAGACAGAGCTTATCCATTAGCACTTGAAACTTCAGACCATTCGATGAACAAATCGGTTGCTGTTTCTGCTCATTTATAACAAAACATTCTACTCAAGTATTATTTTATATTAGGATGTGTATGCTCCCACACCACCCAGTATAGGAGGGCTCAACACTTTCAGGTCTCTAGGATGCATGTTTTACAGCTATTATTTGGCTATGCAGTTTTTCAGAATAACTGTCATGTCCCCCCTTTCATTTTTTCCCTTAAGAATAGCTTCTCAAAAAGAACTTCTTCCCAGTCATTTGAGTGTGATATACCATCAACACAAGAATTGCAATGCATTCTACTTTAATTTAAACATTGCCATTAAAGCCCAGGTACAATTTCAAACCAACCAGGCAACCAATTTAGAACTTTCAATTCAATAAAGGTGATGTATCTTTTTTCCAACTATGCTGTTATTAGCAGTATTACACATTTTGTACAAAGACATCTTCATGTTGCTGATAACAACCACTAAATAAGTTGCAAATAAATTCACCTTTTTTTGTTCAGTCTTCTGTCCATGAAGCCTTGAATCTATGCACTGACCTCCAGTGTCCTCCCACATAATGTCTGTATTGTATGTCCTCATCTTCAAAGGCACAGCCCTCCAATTCTCCATATTCAAATTCGCCATGAATCCAGAGGAGATTGGAATGAACCCCAAGACATCCTCTGTGTTCCTGGGCGCACTACTTCATTTCCCTGTCCCTTGGTCTCATCTCAGCATTCCTCTGCTCTTTGAGGCAGGAACTGTGACAAGCTGCACATTTGTAGCATAGTGGTACCCTTGCCTCAGCTGAGCCCTCAAGGCACTACGAAATACAATCAATAACAGTAATTAATTTTGTCTCTTGTTTCCTCTTTTATCCAACTGCTGTGGTCTTTTCTCTGATAACTGAATATACATCGTAGCTCCTCGTGTTTTTTTTCACCAACAAAGATATCCATTGTTCCCTTCTCCTTAGACCTACCTAGACCCAACAACTGGGTCTCTTTATTGAAATTCTGTCCCAAAATTCGTTTCTTCACATATACTTTCATTACTAATTTAAGTCAGCATGTGCTGCTTCAAACTTACAAGTTAAACAACTAAGAGACAAATATAAGAAATATTTCAGAATAAAAATACCAATGTTACATGGAAAATTGTTTTTTTCCCATATATATATATATATATATTGTCTCTTATCACACTAATGGGTGACAAGAAGTATAAATCTGTACCCAGGGCAGATCTTCCACTACAGATTGGGCCTTCTGACAATGGTTTAAATTATTTCAAGATTAATTGACATTAAACACAGGAAAATGCTCAGAAAAAACATTCATGTACTTTCATCCATACTCATACACATATACACACCAACACAAGCAGTCAAGAGTCCAACAAAGCCAGAGCTCTTTTGGCAAGACAAACCTCAAATCAAAATTAGTGTTTTGTGCCAGCAGCATAATCAACAAGTTCTTTGTATCAGCCTCTTAAATACTGAATACCTATTGCTAGAGAAAAAATGCAAGTCTTTTCCACCTATCTCTAACATGACTATTTAAGAGCTCCCACTATGCAGCAGAGACATAAGTGTGGAGAACACACAAGCAACTTATGCCATTTTAAGTGACTTCCAACACCACACTTTGAGCAAAACTGTCAAATTTGGGTTAAACCACAAGCAGGTCATCTGCACTAGCAAATCACATCACTATCACTTGGTTGCTGCCATCAAGGCAGCTCCATGCAAGCAATGGTAAAACAGTTTATCAAGATGTATCATTGATGCATCTTATCAAGATGCATCAATTCTGCCTGTTCATTGCGGCCATCAGATCAATTGTGCCTTTTAATTCCTCTGATAGTTGACGCAATTCGTCACACACACACAAACACACACTCACACTTTGATCAGAAGGCATGAACTAAAACTCTACTTTATTTGAAAGTCTGACTCCAATATGTAATATCTCTAAAAAGGAAAGGGACTGGGGGAGAAGGTTGACACCTCTCCCCATCCCGTTGGTCCGGACAACTGTCCATCAGCTGTCCATATCTCTAAGACAAAGAATGTAAACTACCTTGAAACTATACAATAACATTGGCCAGTGTTTACAGACCAGAGCATGAGAAAGAACCCAAAACATGAAACTGAAACAGAAGAGAAGGCTGAAAAAATCAGGGCGATAGATAGTGATGAAACTTTTCACATACTTATTTTGCATTTTCTGAATGTTCTTTCCTATTATCTTTTTCTTCTCGTAACAAAGCCTCTTCTGAGGTTACATATATATAGCAGTTAGGTACTGTTTTATAAAAATGTAGGTAGCTCCCTAATGATAAATAACACTAGAAAGCAATAAAATAGTGAAGGTTTCTGAAAAATAAAAAAAAAAAAAGCCACATGTCTTGTAACTCTCTCCAATGTCCAGAGTTGGAACAGGGTAAGTATGGACTGACAATTGGAATTCTGACCATGTAAGATGATATAATCACTGACAATCTCAATTCTGAATGTGAACAACTTTTCTTAATTAAGTTCTTCTAAAAGGGTACTTCCATTCATTATGAAATAGTCCTGTAGTCATGTTATAGGGCTCAGTATATGATGTCCTGCTTGGACCAATACAGGTTGTAAAACCATTGATGAGCCTTGAGATGAGACAGGCTGAACTCCAGAAATTGCTTTTTTTTTTACCCCTCTCTAGGTGGACATTCCAAAGCCTGGATTAAATTACCCCAAAACAGTGTGAATTGCATCTGTAGAGAGTTCAAAAGAAAAATGGGCTAGATGATCTTGAGAGGTCCCTTTCAACCTCAGTGATTCTGTAAAAAACTAAAAAAAAAGTGTCAAGTGTTGCATCACTAATAATTTTGACTATTCAGACTGCATTAATCACCAAGACAACCCAATTTCAATTCAAACACCTTCTCAGTGTCTAGGAACAGCCAAAAATCAACAGGAAAGCAATGATCATTATAATTAATTTGGACTTGATATTTTTGATCAATCAGTCTCCAGATAATTTATAGGGAGTGGAATATGACTTCATCTTCATATTATAGATAGAAATCTGGGTGTGAATTCCCTCACTGATACACATTTTACCAAATCCAGTTCTAGCAGCAGAGGTAGAGGATATAATGATTATATTTCTTAGTTTAGCTGAGTTTTCAATACCTAAAGAAGGTTCTGAGGATTGTTCTTCTTCCCAACAATACTGTACTTAAGCTGCTTCTTCAGAGGATGAACTTGCAAAAATCAGAAGCCACATTGCCTTAACAAATGTGCTGTCAGTTAGACCACACACTCTCTCTAGTAGTAAAAATATATTTTGTCATTGGATCTTCAATCTTCACTCATGAACACCAATACTCATAGAAGTGCTTCCTACAGAGATTCTTAGCCAAGTATTAGGATAGAGTGGCAAGAGTTAATTGAAGACTAAATTTTAAAATATATTTTAAAGATCTCAAATTCCTTATGCAACAAGTAGCCTGAATCCATAATACTTGTTCCACAGGTGATCTTTACAACCTCTAACTAGACAAAGTGGCACCTAATTTTTCACTTTCCTAGACCCCACTATCTTTTAAGCCCTACAATCAGATTTCCCTCCCTGATCTAAAGAAAAAGCTGAACCCAAGAGAAAAATGAATACCACAATATCTGTTGTTTAAAAATCAATCCACATTTAAGTTAAATAGTTATGAGTAGTCGTAAATCATCACATAGCTCATGATTGAGTTATCTTTCAAAAAGCCCCCCACCTTTTTATTCTTTATCTTGCAACCTCCAAAACTAAAAAATTGCTTGATTCACTCCTGTTTAACCCAGTTTGCTAGCAAAACCATGCCAGATCAGCTGTGCAACTAATGCACTGAAATGTACCAGAAAAATGCAACAAGATTCCTAATGCCCAAGGTCTTCAGAATCAAAAAAAGAAGAAAGACCACCACACTTCTCAGGAAGCTCAGTGGTTAAACAGCTCCCTGAAGCAACCTTAATAACATAACATGCTGTTAAAACAAATTTAAAAAAAGAACCCAAAAACCTCAACAAACAACAAAGCCACAATCGACAAGTTGTACTTCCGCATAAGAAAAAAATCTTAAGTTTAAAACAATACTGGAGAGAAGAGTTACACACTGCATTGCAAGCTATACCACAGTTTCACGGATGTCACGTTGACTAAATAGGTGGGAATGATACCTCTGTTACCTAATCTCTAATAATACTCTGTTTGTCCCCTGGATCATCTCCAAATCTCCTAACAGCACCTTCTGTCAATATCCAGAGTCAGTTCATGAGCACCACATTGTGCTGCATCAATTACAATACTTTGAATTGACACTGCTCTGATTTTCAAAAGCTCACGATGGACCCTGTACTAAGTTCAACTAGAAATGTGCCTCTCTAGAATTACTTGCATTCTGCAGCACCAGGCTCACCACAATGTTCTCGCTTTTGTATGCTCTTTGCTTCTACTATTCATTAAAAACAGTTTCGACATACAGCATGTAAAAACCCAACCCTTGGCACAAATGACGAATCCAAAAACATAACAGCCAGATGACAGCTAAGAGCAGTAGCTACAATCCCTAGATCGGATATTAAAAGAGCACTATTGGCATAACCAAAGTTACACAACCAAAACCTAGTGAATTCTAACACTGCTCACTTTCTCATTTGTATTCCCTTACACGTCCAGAGGAAAAAAATCCTTGGCCACCAGCAGTTGTGAACTCGGGAGCCTCTGTCGGAGTTGAAATAAAAGGTGCATGTTTCCCGCTGAATCTGACAACACTGCCTTCCACAGACCAGAGGGTTTGACGGGAGAGGCTCAGTCCATTCCTGACAAGCTTTCTGTTTCTGCTGAGAAGTTTGAAGCTACGGTAATTAAAACCAAATGGGGCATAAATTCCTCCTGAAAGTCAGCACCAGATCTGTGTAGTCCAATTCTCATCTGCTTTCCCTCCTGCAGGATTGAGTAGAGTGATGGAAATCTCTTCTGCAACATCTCCCTCTCCTCATAAGGTGTGGAAAAAATAGGTATTTTGGGCTACCTTCCAGAGCTGTAATATCCAAGTCCACCCAAATCCTTTTCTATTCTCTGACATAAACTTCAGAACAGCTTTCAGAAACACATGTCCAGTCTTAAAAAAATGAAGTAATTTATGATTTTACTATACTGTAGCCCCTTACTGAGAAACACAAATTACAGACTGGAACTTGCTTTCCACCCCGAGGAGAAAGAAAAAAAAAAAAAAAAACAAGCAACCTGTATTTGTTAAATTATAAGACTACTGTGAGTTTAAGAGACAATGGTCTTATCTCTTTAGGGTATAAAATCTTTATTATGAATATATATTACACTTTAAACAAATGCTGAATTTAAATCAGGAAATATATTAACCTTTACTTAGCAAGAGTTGGGTTAGGAGAAGAAAAGAATATAGGTCAGTTTTCAAAAAGAGCAAGAGGTTGTTCATACATGCTTCAATTTTTCTGAAGATCATCCTCTTCAAGACAAAATTCTGCCATTTTGGGCTCACCACTCCAGCTCTTCACAATTTAAGAGATATGTTTTGGAAAGAAATGTTTCAATTCCAGGTATGGGTTAGTTTAGCCACAAAAGATTCCAAAAACCCCATACACTAATCAAAAAGCATCAAGAAAACCAGAAGAGAAACAAGACACATTCATACGAGTATCACTATTTTCTTAACTGTGAGAAAATCAACTCCAAGGTTTAAGATGGAATTAAAAAAAAAAAAACACACCCAACCTGCTATATAGCGTTTCAAGTAAAGACAGTCATGAGACCATGCCATAGTTTGTAGTAATTCATTCCAAAGTTTCTGAACAAGACAGCTGGAAACAGCAGGATAAATCATATGCAAGGGTTCACAGAAGGTTTGGTTATGTGAATGGAAAACCCAGTAAATATGAAGAAACGTACACACTATTTCAGCCAGAAATATCCTGGAAAAGGTCTGTTACCATATACTGCCATGCAAACCATGTGTAATCAAGAAAACTGGTTGAAGCTCTTTCGACTTAAGCTTTCCAGTTTCACTGGAAGACAAGAGCTCAAGTGCTGGACTAGGCAGATTAGACAAATGTGAGCAGAAGGCATATTCCTATGCCTATATATTTTTTTTCATTATATGTTCTGCTCTAATCCAGGTGCAAGGTAAATTACTCCAATGAACTGAGAAAACTAGCAGATGCATTTTAATGTTTACGTGATCTCTACAATGAATTTGAAAGTGCACATAATTTTAGCTGTTCCACCACTGCCATATTTAATACATGAGGCTGAAAAAGTAATGCTGCACAGCAGAGCTCAGTTCCACCAAGTGCTGATATTTCTAAAATGGACTTTTCTTAGGCTTGCAGACCCCAAATAATCACAGGTGCACTGCTGAAGTTTCAGAAACATCATTTGTGACAAGATGATTTCTTACTTTGAAGTGTAATTGATACTTTCTTCAGTAACTAAAAAAAAGTAATTGCAATGGTAAATGCTCCAAGACAAACAGATCTCACAACCTTGTAATACAGACCAAGTAAAAACATATATTTTTTAAAGGTATTAATAAAAATATGACACTGAAAGAGTAAAAAAATAAATAATAAAAAGAAGCATTTTGCATGTATCTAGTACCTAAAAAGCAGTATTCCCCCACAGCATACATAACTTCCTGAGAAAATTAAACAGTATTCGTAATCTCAAATCCAAATTAGAGTTGACTTTGGGTTAAGTGGTGGACAGTACAACATTTATGCTGGACACAGCAAAAGCACACTTAGCAGAAAAACATACAAATACAACTCTGTAAGAATATTTAGCTTCTTTAAAAAGACATCAGGGGGACTTGTAGAAAAAGAAAAATCTAACTTTCTTCTGAGAAAAGAGAAGCATACAAGGGATTATTACCTTTGCTGAATTGGACAAGATGATATATCTGAACAGCAAAGCTGGAACAATTTACCATTAGATGTAAATATTTTGACAGACAGTTAGCAACATGCACACAATTTTAAACTAATTGGGCAAAAGCCAGGTCACACGCTTCTGGCACCCAAGCAAGATAAATATTAATTGTGCTAAAAGGGCATACAAGGACATGAATTCAATACATTTAGGCCATTACATACAACAGCACACAACACAATTAGTGTATGATTCAGCTCTGGTTAAAATCTAGAGGAGGTTTGTACATTAACATCAGAGAGAACAGAACCAGACTTATAAAAAAACATACATGGCCATATAGGACACCTCACAGTCATGGACCAACAAATAATCTCATGGAATGTTTAAAGATGAAGAGTAGATTATTCTGCTAGACAATATACTAAAATCAATTAATTTAAATTTGATTTGCAGTATCAATTAAGCAGTAGGTAAGAGAGCCAGGTTTTTATTTGAAGCAGTCTTTGTAATACAGGATTTGTTTTTAGGCTTCTGGCCAAACAATGTATTTGCGCCATAAGTATTTTCTTCTAGACTTTTGTTAATAGAATAACCTTTAACAACCTGCTATACCAATCTGCCTGTTTTATGTATTTCTTTCATTTAAAAGATTTATTCCTTAGGCCAAGAAAATGAGATCCAGCTAGAAATTTTGAAAGGAATATAAGTATTTTCTTCAGCTGATTACTCTTTTTAAAGGTGCACAATAAGGTTACAAACCCATTTCACTTGCAGAACTCGTTTCTCTGTCCCGT
>WBMY01015137.1:346501-419235 GCA_013397315.1 Donacobius atricapilla | reverse complement strand
TTCCTGTTTTTAAGCGGTGTCCCAGAGGGTGTACCCCTTTTACCTGATTGGCCAGCTTAGCTGTTAGTTCTAAAATGGATTAACAATTGGTTTTTCTTATCATTTATGCTAAACCAATACAACTAGCTTTAGGACTAGTATTTTCTGCAATGATATTGCAACTGCTTACAGTCCCTTCACCCCAGCTTGTAGGATCAGTAGTTGGTTGTTGGGTCCTTCAGCTGTATTTTGACGTCATTGGCTACAGGGGTAAGAACTGTGACTTTGGTGTGCAGAGGCCCTTTTACTTTGGATCTGCTCTCAGAGTTCATAAATATAATTTTTCACAGACAAGATAAAACATTCAAATGAAACATTAGTCCTGGCTAAAGACAAAGGAGGGCATTTAATGAGTCTTCACATAAAGTTTTGTTACACAGTCACATTGGTAGTTCCTCTCCCA
Source organism: Donacobius atricapilla (assembly GCA_013397315.1). Lineage (NCBI taxonomy): Eukaryota > Metazoa > Chordata > Aves > Passeriformes > Mimidae > Donacobius > Donacobius atricapilla. The sequence goes on along the minus strand of WBMY01015137.1, from coordinate 418,793 downwards.
TTAAGTGTGATTCCTCATTGTCCTTTCAATGTTATTTTTGCAAGATATCCACAATTCTGTTTCAATTGCAGGTTCCCACAGTCCCTGAAGCTCATTATCCTTCACTACTGGTGAAAGAAAGAAACAACCTAGGAACGAAATATATACTGGATTTCAAGGGGGTAGTTGTTTGTAGTGATATTTCCATTCATTTATTTTCCTTTGTGGTGCTTTCATAACCACCCCTTCTGAGCTCTGCCCACTCAAAGTGCAAGTGCAGCTAAAAAATACTATTTAGTCCACTTCAACTGGCACAGAAAACTAGTTATATCAACAGAGCTGACTTTATTTCTTTCATTGCATATGGCAACATGCACAGCTTTAATTTTTGCCAAACTAAAAGCAAAATCCCTCAAATTTATGTTGTATATTTATGCTCCATGCTCCAAATAGGGGAGACCAAAGTCTTAGATCATACTTTCTGTTAGCTGCATTTAAAAAATGAATGTTAGAGGAGATTCCGGCATATGGACAATATCTTGGTCTCTGAGTAGGGCTGGGAGAAAATTACTCTAAGCATATTTGACTTATGTGCTTATGTCTAAGATTATGTAACATTTTTTGGTATTTAATAAAATTGTTCATGCTAGTCAGAGGTACAAAGTAAGTTTTATGAAGAATCCAGGGTAGGACACTAACCAGCCAGATGTCCAAGTGATTTGTTCATTCCCCACGTGTTTTTTTCTGTCAAATGATCAGGGGAGTATGTTGAGTTTGATACAAAAGGAGGGAAAAAAGTCTTTATTTAAATATGACAGTCTATAACATCTGCATAAAGAGTTTCAAACTACCCACTTGGTTTCACAGTGAAAATTAGAATGCTTTGACTCTTCTTAACTAGGGAAAAACACAAAAACAGAATAAAATACATTAAGCAGAACAGTAAAGGATTTTCCATTGCCTTTCCCTACATTCTTTAGGTTTTTATAAGGGAAAAATTTTACTTGGTGTAAAAGAGAGCACCAAAGTTAGAGTTAGTTGAAATCAGGACTACTGCATCAGTACTACTTCCTTGTGGCAAACGAGACCCACACATCAAAGGGGAGCAAAACATGGGAATTAGAAAGGAAAAATAACTTCTATTTCAACTCACTAGCACTTGGAAAAAGACAGACCCAGCACATGGTCTTATCAGCCACTCCAAAACCTGGCAAACTCCGAGCAGCGTCTGATGACTACCATGCTGCTTTTAGCTGCCCTTTTAGTCATGGGTTCACAGCAGGGAAAGGAGACGTGCCACAGCCCCAATCAGCTAAGTCACACCTCCTAGGAAAACACCCACACACAAAGGTCAGAAAAAGGCCTCTAAGAGGACAGTAGAAGAGAAAATGAGATAGGAGGTGATGGTGAAACCCAACCGTCGTACATTGTATAGATTCCGTTTGGTGTCATGGATTTAGCTTAACTCACGGGAATGATAATACCCTTTAGTCTCTCTTCAGTGGAGGTGGGCAGAAGATCTGCCAGGATCAGATGACAACTGTCCATCAGCCTCATCTGTCCCTTCCCTTCATTTCAATATTTGTAGGCCCAAAGAAGAAATGGCTGGGGGAAAGATGACAGATTTACTTACAATGTTTAATTATTTTATAAAGATCAGTCACTGATGTATTTTGGTTTGTTTTTACATAATAGAGTATTTTACATATTCTGCCCCCTATTATTAAAAAGAAGAAAAAGAGTCTTAATCAGACATGGCAAAAGGAAGCAGATCATTGGAATTGTACTAAAGGAAAGATTTTAGCACAAGGTGAGATAACCATGTCATTTCCTTAAACCCTGCAACACTCAGTGACTGTATTTTTCAAAGTAAAAATAGCCTATTTTTCTAAGTTTTCTTACATTATCAGGTTTGCCTTTGAGCATACAAAAGTCACTAGTTTAAAGTCCAATTGGATTTGCCTTTGATTTGTTCTTGATCCCACAGAATCTTGACATAATAAAGATAAGATCTAGAGATAATGAAGATTTTTAGCCATCCCAGTGTTATTGCCGGTTGCAGCTTACTTAGTATTTTGCTGAGATTTATTTCTATCTAACAGCTTCTTTCAGGATATTACTTCATGTCACAGAAACTGTATTGCAAATTTTAAAAACTGGTTATCAATCCAAAATTATCTTTATTAATTTTTTGATATTAATTCTTCATAGTATGCTAAAAAAATCTTTTTAAACATACATAATTTAGGATATTATGACTAAGGGTTCTGTAGAATGCATATTAGAATTTTTTTCGCGTACACAGGGCTTGTTCCTACAATTCTTTTTTCTCTGGGTGGCTTTGCTATGATAAGACTGCAAAAATGAGACTTTTTTAATGTGACAAATCAAAAGATATGTGAACAAGTTTTTGACTCATATGCTACTGAAAGTATACAAGGATCAATTCATGTGTGGAAACAATGGCCCCGCAACTGAACATGTGTCAAGAATAGACAAGTCATATGACTTTAAAAAAAACCATATAAATACATGTCCCATCTTTTTGATCAGAATATGAATCACACAAACAAAATACTCATTAAAAAAACCCTCTCTCTCTACATTTAGTGGAATACATCCGATGTAGATTTCTCAGGGAGGCTGTGCTCCCATCTGTGGTGACATTAACAGCGAAAAAAATCTCTTCTTATGCTTGCTGCCCATTTGCTAAAGTGAAACAGAAGTCAACCCATGAGGGGAAAAAGGCAACGCACCATCCACAAGCAGGTATGGGGCAGCAGGTTACATCTGTGGGATGAAGGGCTGGGCTCTGTGGGGAAATGAAGCAACAGGGCCTGCCCTGAGCCACGTGGAACCACACTGACAAGGAGCACCACACCTGCCAGGTCTGTGTCTCCTGGTATGCTCAGCATGGCATCAAGGAGTTCCTTCTCAGAGTGCCTTCACAGAGGTCCTTTCCACAGAGAAATCTTCAGTGACAAGGAAAGCAGCTCTGGCCCTGCATACTCAGTACACCTGGGATTAGTTTTCGCGTGCCATCCCACACACACAGTGCTTGGAGTGCAAAATTTTGTTACAGGTAATTTAACTAGCCATTCAGTATAAGCTGGAAGTACGTACATACACAAGACTGATACAGAGCCATTGCCACTGAAGACAACCAGTGCCATAAGAGAGACAGCCGGTGCAGGAGCATCCGTTAAAATGTTGTTGCATAAACACACTTAATCCCATTATAACAAACAAGACTTTCATCACAAGATGAGAATTTCAAGCATTGCACTGTCATAGGAGGAAGACCAAGAGAACCAAGAGGATATCAGCAATGCATTACTGATCAAAGATCAACTTATAGAACAGTTTATATAGCTGATGTAATTATGTCATACTTAACAACCAGGCTAGGAGGAAGTTCCTTGCCCCAACAAACTCTAATGATTTTTCTTAGCATGTGCATCAAGGAAGCAATGGCAGAGCCTGATGCTAAGAGTAGTTTTTGAAGTAAAAGGTATTTGACAGCAGAAAGCGTGAAACCATGACTCGTTTGACCATGGAGCTGCACACCACATGCCAGAGGAGGAGCAGTAGGGCCAGAGAGACACCAAAAGAGTAGGAGAGATAAAAATGCATAAAAGAAGGTTTGATAATTTCAAAGGGTGATGAAATCACAGAAGCTTAGATCTGGACGCATATTTTGCTTGCAGGATGAGTTTCATTGTACAGATGGTTACTATTTCATCTCAAAGTAAAGGCCATTATACTGCATGTGCTGGCTTCTGCTCAACAAATACATTCTGTTTCTTTCCTACCCCCATGAACTTCCTATTTTGCTTTAATATGAATTTTAAGACATTGGAGCTTACATAGTCCCAGCCACAGATCCAAAAGTTACAGCTGACATGTAGCTCCAATCTGTTCTCTGGTCCTCCTCCACCCAGGGAGATTGCTGGTTAAGTACAGAGCTGTAAAATTTCTTTCAGGTGACCAGTATATTTGTGTGCCTCCTGACTGATAATCTTCCCCAGACACTCATACATGTATTTAGGGATGGCAGTAGACGTAAAACTGAAGAGCTGAAATCTTAGTCTGCTATGCAACAGACAGAGTTTCCTTCTCAGTCTGGTCTTTCCCTTTCAGTGTTACATAAAACAACCTTATATGTTTGATTCCATTTAGTTGTCAGCTATAGGGGATATTTTTAGTACAAAACTTTCAACACTATCTTGAAGCAGTGTTAAGCTAAGGACAGCTTGGACACATGGACAAGCGTAACTTTGCCCTATTTTTCTAAACAATAGAGATACTGAAAGAGTTAATTTCTCATGCTGTAGCTATGTTTTCAAACTAAAACTGCCAAAAGGAAAGGAATGCAGTAAACATCTTCGGGTATACAAATAGAGAAGAGTGTAGAGAAGATGGCAGATGACAAGTTTCTTGAAAGATTTTAAGAAATGCAGATGTGGAAAATTATCACCTCCTAAATTATCTCCTTATCTGTGACTACTTCTGTGTCTCAAGTAGCGTTTGTCTTCTCATATTCACATGCAATTTGCTAACTTTTGGTAAAAGAAAATATTTATTTCATGTTAAGCCTATAACAGAAGGACACAGAAAAGAATCACAATAAATACACTCATGCTATCTAGACCTTTGGCAAGCTTTACAAAGATGCTGGAACCCAGATAGGTACATCCTGTGTAACAATGATGCCTGCACAAACACTTGAGTTTCTGATAAAATTTAAGCAATGTGGAAAAAAACCACTTAGTTGTATGCTGCCCTTCACAGTCACCTGAGCCAAAGCACGCTGAGAACAAGCTGCAGGAGATAGAGATCCTTTCTTTTTAAGAGCTCCCCACAATTAGATGAATGACAACATTTTTTGTTTGCAGTCTGGGAATGGATGAAGACTGACAGAGAAAATCTTAATCTCTAAGGAGAGGTATTTTTTTGCTTTAATGGAAGAAAATTTAGTCCTGTTAAAAGAAACCTTTCAATGCAAAGCAGACTTACTTCCTTCAGTAATATTATTCAGTATTTAAATAACCAGTTTAACAAGAACACAAAGACCTAATTTCAGAATTGGATATCGGGTGGATATGCAATTAACAGCCCAAAGGGAATTACAATCTGAGCCTATCTAAATGACTGTTGTGATTAAGATGTTTGACTGTCCTGTTTCTTTCCTATTTGGACTTATTAATAACCCCATACCTCAGTGATTCTATCTAGGTGAAGGGACTATCAAAGAGCTCCTTTCCATTTTCAAAAGGTACTTTCTAGTACTCTGAACCTTCATTGCACCATGTAAAATTTTTGTTTACTTATCTTTAGTATTTTATACTGATTGCTGTTTCAGATTGCCTGTTTTGTCCTCCCAATCGATACAAATATTTGTTCATTATCCAAGATTGAATTCTACCTGCAAAGGTCATTGATTTTTAGCTTCTATCACCTTTACTTTTGTTTCTGAATTGTCAGTGGTATGCATATATATATCACCACATGCTTAAAAACTGATTGTTATACTCCATTTATAAGATTATTTGCATCTAGTTGGACAGGTATTTTTTGGTGACTTGTTTCAAAATTATACTAGATATCATTTTGATTAGAAATAGTAACTTGGCACATACTGAAGCAAAACCCATGTTTGTCTGAAATTGAGAAGGTGGCTGGATATATATCCAACTTTGATATTAAATCCTGTATAGTTAGCCTTCAGAGTAATTTTCCTAAACTTTAAAGGCTATACGATAAGAGGATTGCTAAGCTTCCCAGGCAGAATATTCAGCACTTTTAGCCTATCGTGTTTTGACTTTAACATGATATTTTTTGCTAATAACTGGCCGAAGTGAGGGCTCTGTGTTTGATTTACTGTTAGCCACTTTAAATACACAGTACTGTAGAGACAGACTTGAACAGTGAAGGTGCTTAACCCTCAAAACTCGTTAAAGACAACACAATTATGGCCATGCTCTCACCAAGTCAGAACGTGATTTGCTTGGATTTTATGCCCTGTCTTTGACTTTCCAACTACTTATGAATAATTGTATAGTGGGAAGCCCCAGCAAATCTTTCTTAAGGAAAAATGTCATTGCTTTAGTTCTCAAAACCTAATGTTAGCATATTAAGTTTTGCCTCCTCGTAAACTTAAGTAAGGCTTCCTTATAACTCTATGAATCTAAGAGTTTCTCCTCTTATATCTATAAATATTATTCAGAGATCCCAGAGTGACCATGAACAGGTTCTGATGACTGAGAAAGTTAGCAAGAAATGCGTGTAGTGTTTTCCCTAATCTTGTCTTTCTAACAGAGCACAGCTCAGCAAGAATATATTAAAGAATGGAATTGCAAAATTTGGGAGGGGAAAACTATAGCAAAAGGTTTTCCCCTGTGTCATTGTCTCCAAGCACATGAGAAGAATCATACTATCTATAGATAATAGGTATTTCTGAAACAAAATCAAGCGCCAGCTTGACAGATATTTTAATCCTACAGCCTACATGGCTTTCTAAGAAAGATGCAATTTAAATCAGAGGTAAAGGTATTATGCAGAATTAACTGATAAGGTCTTCTAATCCTCTTCTGTAAAAGAGATTACAGTAACTGATGATTTTAATAGTCTCTTCTGAACTTAAAAACCATGAAAGCCTTGCTTTGCTTTTTTTTTTTTCCCGAAGTTTATCATCAAGAGTGCAGTGCCTCTTGACATTTTTGGACAAGTCTCAAGATAATATAGATATTGTGCACAGATTATCAAAATTCAGAACACTGCTTAAAACTTTTGAGAAAAAGAAAATGCTGAAAAACTAGCCAAACAGAAAGTTTAGGTAAGTTTAAGTATGTGTGTATTAGCAAGATTTTTCACACATGGCCTTTGTCTGTTCTTACTGCACTTGCTGCTTTGCTAACTCTTTGTGACCATCAGGCTGGCAATGCTCATGTAAACTTGTTTTGCAGCAGTTCAGTTTTTATCTGGTCTTTGCAGCTTAGGGGGCTGGGAATGCTTCTCTATTTACTTCTCCTCTACAAAACCACAGAGCCACTTCCAGCACATAGAAACTATTAGAGTGATGAATTATCCATTCCCTCTACTCGCAGATGTAACCATCTCAGTTACTCGTACAACTAAATATTTGTTGTCATCTCACATTTGTAAGTATTCTACTGTGGCCAAAGCAGGAAAGCAGCAACACATAAATCAAAAGTTTTATTTTTCCATTCCATATGCCACAGTCTGCTAGAAGATCCAAAACAGACTGAAGTAGCTGTAAAGAAACACAGACCTTACAGCTGTGTGTACAAGAGAGCAAATGTAGACTTTTACCAGACCAGTTAATGTTGTGTAGACCTGTTACAACAATTACTTGCTTAGAGCTTTTAGTGTCTTGTTTTTTATGGTGCTGAATGGAAGAGTATTTCAGCTGCTGTTCTAAATCTATCTCCAAATAAGTATTTTTCTTTCCATAGCCCATCCAGGGAACTGAGCACAGCTACATTCCTAAATTGGGTGCCCATAGGCAACGTGACTGCACTGTGCTCAGCGTAACACACACTGCCATCCACAGCCAAGGCAGCTTTTTTGCCATTTGAAGCAGACAGCAAAGCACACTCTCCCAGCAGGCTTCTCTCATGCACTGGCAGAATTTAATTCAGCAGAAACCTGTGCGAACCACATGGATCTGCCAGAAAGTGCTCTATGGCTTTTGCCTTACATGGCCAGCTGGGAGCCCAAGGAAATTTCATCTCTCAGGATAATACAAGGTCCAGGTGCTGCAGTAGGCTTAGGGACCATCAAAGCAAGGGGCCTGCACTTACCTCTTTTTCCTAACACACACAGTTCCAGGAGAATGGAGAATGTCTGGGATAATGTCACCATGCTGTAAAACTACTCTTCTCTCAGCTCTGCCAGCTGCACATGATGATGTATGAGGGGAAGCTTTGGGCTGGAGGAGAAAGAGCCCAGACCAGAGAGCAGCATGAAGAAGGTGAAAATACAGGAAAAGGGATAATAGGATTTTGGACCAAGGACTAATGTTTTACAAGGGATCTGTTTTGCTGGGCTGCACTTTCAGCAGTAGACCTGTGAACAGTTGTAGAGCTCCACTGTAGGCTCTGTCTATATTCCAATTTCAGCCCCACAGTCTTCCCTTGGCTCATTTCTGTGGTGAGGAAATCCCTAAAAGGGAAATAGTCCATGCTTCAGGCAGCCTCTGGAGAAGAGTAGAATGATGGGGTGTAGGGCATAGGGATCAGTCTGGAAAAAGCCCCTCTGTCACCTCTCTTCCCCCTCTCTGCCTCTGTGTATGAGAGGAGGGAACCCTGCTCTTTGCATGACCCATGGAGTAAGGACACAAACCCACTGGGAATCATCCTTCCAGCCCTCAAAAGTACCCAGAAGAGCAGCAGATGCAGCTGAAGGGATTCCCCTAGCAGTAGCCCACACATTCTCCACTCTCCAGGAAAATTTAAGCCCAAGGTGGCCCTCCCTGTCCATTTAACCTCTGTCTCTCCCTCTAAGAATTTCCTTGCTTCCCTCACAGTAAGTAAGCTTGATGTACTCTTTTTGCCATATCCCAAAAGGACACTTTTTTTCTTTTTTTTAATGGACAAATTAAAATGTTAATGACCTGAACTTGCAAGAGAGATATAGTCATTTTGTCCTTTTACTTGAGTGCCATTTGTCCCTTTCTCCCTTTGCTGCTGTTGGGGAGAGGATCAGGGAAGTGGTGTGAAATGACTGCATTTCTACTATGCTCTGAAGTACAGTATAGGGTTCCTTCCAATTGTTTCTAGAAGGTTATTCTGCATCTTAAATTTGTGTGGTTTGTCTCCATGCCTGGGAGTTTTGAACTGCCCTTTGGTAAGTGAGCAGAGAGATATTTTGGAGTAGTAGTCCTTTAGTATGGCCAAAAATAAGTTCAATTAAGATGAAAAAAGGGGGCAAGGTTTGGCCTAAAATTAAGTGTTGACAGAGCCACCACAATGTATCATCCCCGTTACAAGTTTCAGATTTTGACCGTATTATGTCACTTCTTTATAGCACAACAGAGATTTCACTATTTGACTCTTGCAGAGTAAGTGCAGATAAAAAGACTGATGTCTTTCAGTAAATTAGTTCTGTTAGAAAATTTTTAGTATGTCAGGACTTGGTGATCTGTTGATCAGGTAGTCACGGGATTGTAAAATATAAAGGTTTGTCTTTCATTTCCAGTTTGATCTACAGGCTCCAGCCAGCCTAGTTCTGCAAGATGGGGAGGAGGCAGATTCCTCTTTGACACAGCCTGGGAGACGAATCCTTGACTGCAGCCATAGTTGCACCAGGAAAGCAGCACTGGTCCTGGCCAGGCTTCTTTGTGCCATACAGAGCAATTTCCTAATGCTGTTGTGCAAAGCAGAGCCCTCCACAGCTGGTGTTCGCTAACTCTCAAAAACATGATACAGCTATCTATGACAAAGGTTACAGAGTCACGTGCTGAATGTGGGAAGGATGTAGCTGTCCCCATTGAAATATGGCTGCTGCTAACATTTTGGCTCTTGTGAAAATCACTTTGCTCCTGCACTCTTCCATGACCACATTTGGGCAGGACTTCATATTAGATCTTATCAAGAAGTCTTTCTTCTCACAAGAAGAGATTTTGCAAAACTGTGAAAACTTTTGCTCCTACATTTACTTCTTCAAATACTTCTGAGATTCTGAAGGCTTTCATTTTCAGTGCTTAGAATAAGGGTAATGCAACAGAGTTTTGACAGTCCAAAATATTTATTTGCACAGTACTTCTTGCTGTTTTGATTTATAGCCCTTCATGTGTATTTTTACTATGCTTTTTAATAGTAATATAGTAATGCCATAACTTCCAACACGGTCCCTGGATGTCAGTGGTTCAATATGAATAAACAAACTTGAGCAATAAGAATCGAAGTCAATTACCCTTTTAGTCAAAGAAAAGTGCATGTCTGAACTGTGGACTTTTCAGCCAGATCTCATTACCACACTTTTCAAGTAAGCCCTTCAGAGCAGTTTAAACACCACCAGCAAACCAGGAACATGAACACTGGCAAGGTAAGCTAGATGTTCGTCAGTAGCATTATACCTTCCAACTTAAAACATGACGGCTTCTTTTGCCCTTTCTCCCACATTTATAACCTTAACTGCTATGGAGTCAGGGCTGCCATTTAGCAGACTACTTGAGCCATGCATGCGTTAACATGTATTTAAGGCGACACCCACTCCTACAAAATGAAAGTAGTCCTCACACCCTGCCCACCTTTGTGTCTGTATCTCTCTTGGACATTCACAGTAAGCAGCTGGATGGTGAAACAAGACAGTGTTATTTAGGTGCTTTGGCTTCCCCGGCAGCATGGGGAGAGGGTCCGAGTTGCAGCACCTTCCTGCAGCCACAAGCACTGGAGCCAGCCGGGATGAGTGCGGAGGCTGGGGACAGGGCCAGGCAATGACAGCATCAGCTCCCAGGCACGAACACCACCAGTAGGTCACTGGCAGGCTTCCACTTCCAGCAGCCCACTGTGCATTAGTGCAGTCTAAACAGGCATTTGGCAAGCCTCACATCACCTCATACGGGAGCATCTCACTCCTTAATGCCATCATTAATTCGGCACTAACAGCATCCCTTTTCAAGGAGGAAACAATAAAGAAAAGCAAAATTCTTGAGGCAACCGTGCAGAGAAGCCTCAAGAGCTGTGGTTCCAGAGGACAGACCTCGCTGACAACTCCAGTGCTTTCTACAGGATTACTACAGTGCAATGAAAATCAGAAAAAATGGGAGTAGAAGTAGTCAAAAAAGAATATAAATCTGAACACAATCTGATCCAACTCAGTACTTTGTTAGATATTAGAAATAAATCAAGTAATCTTGAAACTCCTAGCAATTTGTCTTCACTACTCATGAATAAAACTTCAAGCCAATCTTTCACAGAATTCCATTATAAGTCACGGTGTTGCAGGAGATGTATATGCCCAGTTTTAAGAAAGAGAAATATAAGTGATTTTAAACTGTGTGTAAAGAACCAAACTACTATGGTAATGACATGCATGGGAATTAAAATATGCAGTCTCAAAACCAGAAGGTTTGGAAACAAAGGAACTCAAATTGCATTTCCCTGAAGTAACTACTAAAATAATATAAAGGGGTACAGATAACACCATTCAAAGGATATCTGTGAAAGGGTGTTCAAACAGAGCTTCTCTTCACAACTCGTCTATGGATATCTCAAAACCTTTTCTTCTAGTCAGATAGAAGAGGTTCAAACTGTTTATCTGACTTCCACAAGCATGGTACACGCATTTGTTTTATTGCTTACCCCCTGATGTGCTGATGCCCAGCAGCTTCTGAAACACATACTTGACAACATAGAGCTTCCTATAAATTTGTAATACTTATTGCAACATCAAGAATGATGAAGGAAAAAAAAAATACAGATGCTCTCAGCACAAAGCAAATCTATTTGGTTGATGTATGATAAGAATTACTCAGTAAGAACCTTGATAAAAAGTTTATATCATTCTTCCCAGTGAACAGCATCTCTTGGTAATTATCCATTCCTATATAGCACTTCGATCCTTTACATAATCAAAAGTTGTAAGACTAAGTTCCCACTCCAGTAGAAAAATGAATCACTCCACTTAACATTTCTGTGGCAGAAGAGGCTGTATTCTCCATTTCACATGCAACAAAGAATACAATTGCTCACAAAGCATGTGAAGAACTGCGCTTTGCTTTACTTAAAAGGCATATTGTATAAAAGCTGTAAACTCTCAAGCTGAATATGGAATTCTCACTGTTTCTAAAGACTATTCATGCTGATCCACACAAGCATTGATGATTAACTACTCTGTGCTCCTCCAGCTCTCCTTCATGGAGCATAAGGCTGTGCTTGTATTATGGCACACACCTGCTAGATACATATTTATGGAACAAAATCCAGTCTGTGCATTCACTGTCCTTACCTCATCTGCTCATATATATACTGTCCAGTTATCTCTCTGAAAGAATGAAATATTTTTTTATGCTTATACATAATTTTTTCCAGTAAAAAGTTATTTCTTAAAACTATTGTGCCTTTGAAAATATGACAAGCTCAGCAATGCTTTTTGTCTAATAATCTAACATCCACTGCTCATGCATTCTAGAATTAAAAAAAGATATGTAGCATATTTCAGATTTTGGGATAGGTAAGAATTTCACTGGCTAATAAAGCACAACCTTGAGTACAGTATATTCAGCTTCTACAGAGTAACTGGGTAACTGTATTCAGCAGCATTTCATTTTACTGGGAAAAGGCAGCATGGTTCCTCTCTACCAAGAGAATGTATTTTAAAGTCAGGCCAATTGCATTCTAAGATGGATCAGGTTTATAATATATACTGGAGTTCAGCCAGTCCTTGAGTTTTGACAGAAGGATCAAAAGATTACAAGGACTATATTATCTACACTTTTTCATTAAAGAATCATATCCATTGGTCTTAAAAAAACCATCTTGGGGCTCAAATTGGAACACAAATTACAGGCTGCTAAGTCATATCTCAAGTGCTCTGTTGCATGGTTATCCAGCTGTCAATTCTGCAATCCTATAAGCAGCAGTGGTATCTGGATTAATATAGGAAGATACACAGTATGGTATCTTCCATACTGTCCTGCCTATAGTTGCTTCTATAGGTAATACTTTGATGAACTGTTGCAGCTGCTCTGTGGCAACAGCTGGTCAAGAATCCCAAGAATTGAGAATAACATTCACATGAACTATTAGAAGAAAGCAATCTGCTTTGTGTGCTGACAATTTTCCACAGTAGCTTCATAGTAAATCAAGAGGTGACATATGGGAACTGGATTTCACTGATCCCTAGCCATCCGACAGGATGAGTCAACATCATTCTCCAAGTGCACAATTGGCTTTTCTCCCTGCATACATTTGGGCATAGGGCCATGCTGAAGCTGAGTGCACCAGAAACTTAATGCATCCTGCAGTCTACACTCAGCCCATCTCCCCTTGCAGCAGTGTTGCAGGGCAAACCAATTTGCACTGACCAGGCTGACTCCTGGTTGTTCGTGTAAGTAAGCAGCTGGATGGTGAAACAAGACAGTGTTATTTAGGTGCTTTGGCTTGTTGTTCGTGGGTTCTTTTGTTTGTGGTTTTTTAATTGGCTGAAAACAAAAGTGCTGAGGGGTAAAACCAGGCTGACTCCTGTTCTTACCTCTGCCATCAGAGTGGTACCAAAGAATGTTAATCAATATAGGTATTGGTGTTCTATATAGGTGAATACTGGCTCGTCATTACCAGTAGCCATCTAGGAATGATTTATTTAAAATATTCCCCTGCAAAGCCAAGAATTACAGTTCCATGTATATTACCTAAGTGCAGGTGAAGAGTGTACCAGTTAATGGAAGTAGTAACTGCACTCAAGTACCACAGACTAGTCTGGAGATCAGCATTTAAAATTATAGTTGTTTGCTGTTGGGTTCTTTGTGTTTGTTTTTGTTGGTTTGAGTTTTTTAACTCAAGACTCACAACCATTTAAATATGTAGAAGTAGAGGCCCTAATGACTGCAATGTTCAAAAAATTAATTAAAAACATACCAGAACTCTCCACCATATTGTGCAGAACTGAACCCAGAAAGTGGCTATTGAGGCTATGAGAGATGGAAATGTATCTCCCAGGCACAAAGCTATGTTTCTTAATCTGAAACATTTTTCTACTTACATGGCTGTTTCCAGGGACTGACAAATCAGAATATGACTAAAGGACCAGTCAGCTGTGCTGGGTAGAACCAGCAGATGACGAAAACAAGTATACTTAAATAAATTGCCTATAAGTTCAATACCAGTTTGGGGCAAATCTCACTTTTGATAATGTGGGATTTTCAGCCCTTGAACAGTAATCTGTGTGGGTACCTGCTATCCTTCAGTCACAGCTGTCACAGCATTAAGCCTGAGGGAGTTCAAGAAGGGTATGGACAATGCTCTCAGGCATATGGTGTGATTCTTGGGGTGTCCAGCACAGGGTCAGGAGCTGGACTCAAAGATCCTGATGGGTCCCTTTCAACTCAGTATATTCCATCATTCTATGATTAAATAATGGCTTTTTCCTAATACCCATCAATAGTTATACTCCTTACAGCAAGGGAAAATATCTTCCACCACAGATACTAAAAAGCTTGCAATGTTTGTGACATAAATATATTAGGTGCTTCAGTTTCTGCTTCAGAGGAAACAGCCATGTAGCCGCACCCACAAAATGTCTTACGCAAAACTTATTTCAGAGACAAAAGCAAAACCACTCATGTTTCTTCTTAAGCTAATTTAGGGCTTTTCAGTCAAATTAATGTGAAGAAATATATTTAACTTTAGCAGCATTGTTTAATTTCCTCAGATCCTGTAATTGTTATCAGCTTTGTAGTAAATAAAGTGATTCTTACCTGGGAACGAGACAGCAGCACAGTTCTGGCATTTATTTTTTCTAAGCAATCTGCAAAAACACTGTTACAAGCTTTGGAATATCAGGACTCCTTCTGTAAAGGAGAAATCCCTGTAACCCAACTGCACAGAGATAAACATTTATGTTGTTCACACACTTACTTGGTCTGCCTAATTTTCCAGCACCCTCAACTCCTCAGTCAGTTCTGTGGGCAGTTGGCTGAGGAAGAATCCCAGCAATGATAAAGCTAAGTGCAAAGCATGCAAATGGTGGCATTTCCTACAGAAGATCCAAACCGAGTTAAGTTTAACATCCAAGACACCAGGCAAATATGCATGACTGAAAGAGAATTGTAATGGTCTACAAGTCAAGTCAAAACCTCAGTAGCAAGACTTGGAAGCAGCAGCAGCAGAAATATGATGAATTAAAAAAAAAGTTCCACAGAAGTATACAGCCAATAAAAGTAGCATAAGGAAATGAAAATACTCTCTCAGTTTTCTTATAATCAAGGCATATTTTACTGACAGATCAAGAGACCATATGATAAGATGTCTTATATAACATTAAGAATTTCATCATTATAGGCTTCATTAGAGCTACAAAAGAAAGAGATTTTGTATACTTCATGCTGACAGTTCTGGAGAGAAGCTGCAATAAAATTCTCAAATTTATTCAGATTGATTAGCAATAACCATGCTGCAGCAGCTGCCTTGCCATTGCTCAGCACTTTGTGTGCACGAACAGCATGAAAGATGTGACAGTACTGTGATTTTCCTGATGCGTGTAGAATTACACAACACGAAACATATATTTAAGGAGGAAGTTTAACTAAAAGGCACTTCTTCTTTAAAAAATGGCCAAGTGAAACTCCAAGTATACAGAAAATTAGCACAATGTATATTCACAACTGTCCAAGGCTGTGAAGCTCAAACTCCCATTAAACAGTATTAGTTTAAAAATAAGAGGCTTAAAAACACAAATATTTTTGGAGCATTTGACAATCTTCATCTGCCAAACCAAGGCACTCTAACACCTTCCATCATTCAGAGTACAGAACAGCATCAATACCCATGTTGCTGGTTCTGTGGGCACTCTCCCTCAAGCGTCCCTGAGATGGAGAGTTACCATTAATCACACTGGACTGGAAAGTTCATCTATTCCTGGCTTGCTAGGGTAGCACTTTCTCTCAGGTAAGTGCTTCAGAATGAGAGTAAAAATTACTTTCATAGTCCCAGCCATCTATTTCAATGAAGCTGAGCACTGAAGGAGGTTTAACAGCACATCCTGTTTGATCTTAAGTATTTTCGACAGGACTCAAACACCAAATAGTCTTTCCAGATTACTGCATTACGACTGATCAAACTGGTGTTTCAGAGAAGTGGTAATTTCTCCAGACACTTTAACAGCCGCTGTATCAGCACTAGGAAACCTGCTAAGAGGTGTTCTAGCTCACTTCAGCTCTCAAGCAATGAATATGACAGCAGTAAGATAATGCTGATCAAGAACTGAGAATAAAACAGGACCACAAAAAGTCCTTTCACTGATATTCACTCCCTCCTCCAGGATACTTGTAGCTTTGAGAAAATGCATGCTATTTGGTTCTGTTCACTAAGTAATAAAAAATGTATCAGTACCTGTGGACTTTTTGAGGAAAAACAAGTGCTTTATGGTTCAAGAACTTGAATCATTTATCTACAGTATAGTACTTTAAGCTCTTTTGGAAAAATAATCCTGCAAATGCACATAAAAGTCTTGAACAAAACCCATGTCAACCCCTCGTTGTAGAATACCAGGAATCTGGATGCAGTAGCAGGTTCCAGTTGTGGGAGACAGTGACATAGAAAGAGGCAAAGCATGCAGTATAATGCCTAATGAAATACTGCTGATCCAGTACCTTAAAGTCTAAAATCTTCATGTACCCCTATCTGACTGCTGACTCCTGTCTTACAGCATCTTCAGCTAATACTTCTCTTTAGAGACAAGATGATATTTGGTAAGTATCTATACACTCCTACATCATGTTAAGTTTTAAATGTCTTGCTTTAGTAGTCCTCACCATATGTGTGTATCTGGTATTACAATAACTGAATCAAAACTTTTATTCCTTTAGCTGCCCTGAGAGGTGAGGAACAATATTTGGAAGAAAATAAAAGCAATAAACCCAAGTGCTTACATTTATTTCCTAAATAAAGCACAAACAAGGTCATGCTTTCGTAAGTAGCAAATCCTTGACCACAGGAGTAAAGCTGTTAGATCTAAGTGTTGATAGTAAAATTTCATCTTACAGGCCTTAGAGAAGCAATGTGTTTATTTGCTCTGCATTAGTATTCTGAAGTAAGCCATCTATTTGGTTACAGAAAAATTAAACAAGGCCAAAACTGCACCAGCAGATAATTACTGTGAAGCCATCCATTACAAATGACCGATTACGCAAAGAGGGCCTGGTGCAGAGCTTAGCAGGAGATCTCACAAGTAGCAGCTTCCTGAAATAAAAGCAGCTGAGTACAGACGAGCTTGAGGCAGAAGTTGAAAACACGCTTTGACCAGGCAGGCAGCAGCACATGTTGTACCGATGCACCTGCAAAGAACAGTCTGCTAAATAAGTCCCTTGGCCGTACAGTGCAGCGTTTTATCTCCCTCACTTGCCGTCCCACCACCACCCTAATCGACAGAGAGATACAAACACATTTGTTCTCACAAGGTCACAGCAGGAACAGAAGTACGGAAGGAGTCCACCAACCACAGAGAACTGACACCTTTTTTAGGCCTTGTATTTGCACTCCACTTCTGAACCTCAACCTAGATTTCCAACTGATGGGCAGATTAAAAGGAATAAAGTTGTCCACTTCCTGGGAAGAAGCTATTTGGCAAGACCCTTGATGATTTTCAACAAAACCTGAAAATAATATGTATTTTTAGTTAAAAACACAAACATATGGCACTTACAAGCTATTAGAGAACTCTAAGTCACATCTCCACACCTGTATTGCGAAGCCAGAGAAGGGGAAACAAATACAGACCAAGTACAGAAAGAAGTAAAGTAAGAACAAAATATCCCCTAAAAGTTGCCCTCTCATAGAGAGGAAAAATTGATCTTTTCAACACCTTGAGTAAGGAAAAAAAATCCATTACACCTACACACCCAAAGCTATTTTATCTGCTAGGCTGAAGGAATTCTTGGGTCAAAACTGCACTGACACCTACATAAGTGCAGATACAGAGCTGATGCAGAGTTTCAACTTTGGAAAAAAATGGCTGTTTTAATTTCTCACAATATTTTTCCAGAGTCAAGGAATGCCACTGTCACTGAAAATCCCTTCATAAACAATCATGTAAGTAATGAATCCAACAACTTCAAAACAAGGGGGTGTGTCGTGACATGAGAGGGTGTCGTGACATGGGCCATCTTTTTTTTTTTCAACAGCTTCCTACTTAACCCTAGAACAAGTTCACAACGTAATTATTATTTCCTCCTCCTTCTCCCACTTCTAAATGTGCAAATACAAGTCATCAATCCCAAGCATCAGATTTATAAAAGCTCCTTAAAATTATTCTCAAATGGCATTTCCTATACTTTGATGTATACATAAGGGAAACATTTTTATTTTCATTTACTGCAGTTACTAATATTGTGACTATCTGGGTCTTAAGAGACCTATGTTTGCCATAAGTCTTTATCTTTCAGCTCTTCCCTGAGGAACTGCCTGTTCCTCTGCAATTAAATTACCCTCTGTGAATCCCACACTACTCTAGCTTCTTTTGTTACATGTAGTACATGCATAGAAATTTCTGCAGGTAGTGCAGCAAACTTTCCAGTCTCATAAACCATTTTTATCAGCTATTTCTAGAAAGCAGCTATAATGCCTTTTAAATCAAATTATTAGTGTTTTGTAACCTGAGTTTGTACTCAAGATAAATTTTGCTTCATAAAATATTTAAGTCATCAGCGATCTAAAGAATTTTAATAGCATTTGTTATAACAGCAAGGCACAGATAAATTCTTTACTTTTTCTTAGTAGTTCATACCATTAAAATACTTCAGTTGAAAATTACATTCATTTTATTTAGTTTTATTTTCAGCTTATTATTAATTGTGGGCTTAAAACAGCACACAGACAAAGGATGCAATTAATACACATTTTGGTTTTGCTTTCTAGATGAAAACCTCTATGTAGCTAAAGATGCAATTAAAACACAGGGAATAGTTTAACACATTGTGTGGCCTTCTCCTTAGTTTTTTAGGAATTACTTATATACACAGTATAAGGCTGCTATAGGCAGAGCTATGAGCACCATTCATTAATATTGTCCAATGCTTGCCAGGTGAAAAATCTTCTTTCTGGAACAGAAACTTGTTCAGACATAAAAGAAACTTTTTAAAAATACCCCTACAGTTTCATTTTGGCAGAATCCACAGAGAACCCCGACGTGCAGCTAAGGAGGGGGACTGCTGGAGGGTAAAGAAGGATGCCAATTTGACAGGGAGATGGGATAGGGAAGACCATGACTGAAGAACTAATATGGGGTCAGTTTGAGTTTCCACACTCCCCCCACATACTTCATGCTCTTTCTGCAGGAAGGAATGGCAGAGACCACCCAGCCTGGCCTGGGATCACTCCACTTTGCCTGATCGGGAGCTGTAGGCACAGGACACACTGGTGCCTTAGGGCAGTGAGGAAGGAAACAAAGCCTTTCATCCTGCAGTCATCAGGGCAGCTACAGGCCAGCAAAGATAATTACTAGCTAGCTTTTGCCATCCTGGCTGAAGTTCAATCACAAACCCAAAACTCCAAGTTTGGTAATCTCAGCTGAGGTCTCCTTTGCACAGCTATTTATATCAGGCATGTGGCATGGTCAAAAACTCACGATATTCAGCCATGGCGGTATTATTAGAACAAACATGGGGGCGAACTCCACTGGTTTTTCAGTTCTGCCTTTAGCTGGACAGTTTACAAATGCTGTGTGAAAACAGGGTGGACATGTTTGCATTCTGTTCACAGTGCATCTTCATTTGACAACTGGCACCTACGGAAGCCTGACAACCAAATGAAAGAACTTAGCAGCAGGGCTGAGCAGGCTTCGCCGTGACAAAGCCATGACAAACTGAGAGCACAGGAATCCATTTCCCCAGTGACTGAGAACACATGCTACTGTTTCTGTGAGGGAACCACCCTCCTGAACTAATTAATGGAGTTACTTTGTTTCTTGTTCTTCCTTTTAAGACACTGAATCCAGTTATGCTCAGGTAAACCAGACAAAGATTTTAAAAAAGGAAATTAATGAAGCCCAGTCACAGTTACTAGTAAACAAATCCTTTTACAAAAGGCAAGGCCCTCAAAGGCCTCTCACTATTCCCCTCATTTTCTGAACATGTCTTGTGTTTTAACAAGCAGAAATTAACTGAAAGGGTATAAATTTCACATTGTTAAACAAAAAAGCAGAAGACTGCCCAAAAATGCAGAAATACTTGCAACAAGAAAAAATTAAGTTTTTGGGGTTTTTTTGAGAAATGATCTGACCTTGATAGCACCCTCATGACAAAATAAGCTGCACTAGATTCTTCCCAGGAGTAACAGCAGCACTGAAACAGACCTGGTAATGAAGGAGCAGGTTTAAGGGTAGTATTCCCTCCTGACAGTCATAAAATATATGTGCCTCAAAACTTACTATCTCCAGGCTGCTGGCCTGACTTACAAGACAGAAAATCAGTATCCAAAGTAAAATACTCACAAGAACTAAACAAGAGTTTTCTACAAAGCATTCTAAATTTTTCATCACCTCTTACATCTAGAACCTTTGTTAGTAGTATTCAGAAAAGCACTGCAAAAAATATTTTATGCATTCTAAACTCGTCAGTCTTTCAAGTAAAATAGCCTTACCTAGTATAATTATGAGACTCTTGCTTCACAATTTACTTTAGTTCTGGAGACAAGAATGAAAATTTGTCTTACCCAAAATGTCAACTGACAATATAAAATAACAAAGCTTTAAAGGAACTGTCCTTGATAAAAACATTTGCATCATAACAAGGAGTAATTAATTATTCCAAACAGATTTTCCCAATGACAAGTTTTGCAGGCAAACGTGAAGATTTTCTCATGTGTGATGCCATATGTGAAGGGCTAATGCAACTGCACACTGTTCAAAATCCTGTGTTTGCACACCAGGTAACACCACCACTGGTAGACAGCGCAGATCTCCTGCTGTCAGCTGTAATCACTGAACCGGCTGCCACTGATTTCAGCAAAATAAATCAATAAACAAACCAAGCTGAGCAAGTCAAACTTTGACCCCATTCACACATTCAAATTTTCAGACTAATACAGCACTCTGCTGCCAAAAAAGTAAGAATATGGAAGAGTGCAGGAGAGGAGAGATTCCAAGCATTAAATTGATCAGCAGAAGTGCAACTACCAAAAACAAAGCAGAGAGGAATTTAATTTTCACATACTACATATTTCAGGAACAAATCATCTTTTATATTATGAATATTTTACTGTATTTTTGGCAGTCTAAACGAGTGTTCTACTGAGAAACCATTCCCACTACAAAAATCAGGTGCTCAGCAAGGACATGTCACAAGTCCCTTGACATGGAGGGAGGCAGGGGGAGGGGAGATCCATTTAGGAATTAATTTTGTAAGTCATTAAAGGATGAGCCATTCTAAATGATTCAGTTAAGAACACACTTATGCAGCCACTTTTAAAACTCCATAGCAGCTTCTATAATTTCAGGTTCATGGTACAAGCACATACTAATTTTGATATTATCTGTTCAGATTATTGCACACATTTTATTGTTGTCATTTAAAGGACTCTAATAGGATAACACCATCTTTATTAAAATGTTGATACAAGATGATTCTTTTAGCATAAAGTCAGACGAAGACATTAAAAAAATTATGTAGCTATTAATAGATTGCAATAAACTATGAAAAGAACATCTTCCTTACAATTGGTCTTTTGTTTACAATTAGAGACCAAAAAAATGAGAGGGTTCTGTCATAGTATTTTACTAAATTAGCATTTAAATAATACTTGAGGCACTTTTCAGAAATTATTGAAAGTTATAAACAATTAACACACTCAGTGAAATCTGAATAATATATCTACAATATTGACTGTTACATATGACAGTACTATTTGCTTTTAAAATCCAGTTTTCTAGAAGGTGAAAAAGGGTGCAAAAGTCAGCTCCCCGCTTTCTGGCTATCTATAGATGCAAATATGCTGCTCTCATCATTTTCATGTACAAGTGATTGTTTATGTATGAATTAAGCTTTACAACATTAATTGTAAGGTAGGAAGTGCCAGTAGCCTTTATACAGAATAGACAGATTGTGACTTGCTGAAAGGAAGAGGAAGGAAGCATGAAGCAGACAGCTCCATAGGCTCTGTCACCCCATTTCACAATATAGATCTCTGATACTACTCCAGAAGATTGCACTATTCTGATAGTCCTACCATTGAGAACAATGTGTGTTCCCAAGCACAAGAATAAACACTGAGCAGATAATTTTTAAAAAGGAGATCTGTTGTACTTCAGTTGTTCTTGATCACTCAATATAAAACATTTTGTGACTCTGCAGAAAAATCACATTGTATTTCTGCCCCTGGACTTGCCAAAACACTAAAATAACAGAAGTAAAATTCTGTTCCATGCATATCCACAGCCATGGGAGAGAAATTCTTGCCCCTGATTTCAAAATCCTCCAGAGAACAGGAAAGCTCTGCTGTTTCCCCATCTCACCCTACACCTAGCTTCTCTGCTAGAGGCTTTGTGAAAAAATAAAAATACATAAAAGTATGCTGCTGTGACTGAGAAACTAAATACATTTGTGGTCCCAAGCCAAGGGCACGGGGCAGATTTTATTTGAAATGCTAAGTTCCTTGATTAAAAATCTAAGATCATCAGACAAGCTCTGTTGGGGTGGACAGGAGAAAGCTGTTTCCAGTAGGAAGATATTTCTTGTTCCTTTTGGCAAATGGACCATCAAAAAAGGACGTTCTCCCACAAGTATCACAGTTGCTCAGTATCATATCCCAAAATGGGCTCCAGCCACTTCTCCACCTCTGACACAGACAATTTTTTTCTCAGTGCATAATCTTCAACCTGCAAAGGGACCACAAAATGGGATGAAGATTTTGAAACTCCAGCTTCAAATGTTTTCAAAATTTTTGAGACATCTGCTCATAAGATGATTTTGAAAGCTCTAACACTACTACAACTGACGGTGTTAGTTACCTGATCTTTACATATCTTGCCAACAGCAAAGTATTTGGAATTGGGATTGGAAAAGTAGAGGCCAGAAACTGCAGAAGCAGGTATCATTGCTAGTGATTCCGTTAGACCAATTCCTGGAAAAGAGAACAAGGATTTTCTTATTCTTTGAATTAAGAATAAGCACAAATTCAGAAACTTTTTTTATGTTGGGCAGTTTCAAGCAAACTCAAAATACCCAACAGCTTTCAGATCAGTTAAAACCAAACCCTTTTTCCACTTGTTAACCATTAAGAAAACCTCAGAACTTTAAACATACTGCAGACTTTTATTACAATTACTGCAGAGTGACTCTCTGGTTTGAACGAAAAAACTTGGACATTTTGGCAAGGGAGGTTTTGAAGCACAGAAAGGTATTTTTGGAATTGTGAAAATACCAGTGAAACATCTGACATGCAAAATATGAGAGGAAAACAAATGGAATTAATCCCTTTTTAAGAATTATGATCTCAAGGTTCCTGTGGACCAGGAAGTACTCTGCTGAACTGGCTTTTTTTTAATCTGGACTGTCTTCTTACAACCATAAGGATGCCAGAAGTTTTTTCTGTGCAGCAGAACCCTGTTTGCATGCAATCTGCTAATTAGGGACACAACTCCACCACCAAAAGAACTGCCAGTGTTTTGCAAATTCTTCCTTGAATGACGCAAAATAAAAATGGGAACAAAAAGGGGAAGACAGCACTTCCCAGAAGCACTTCATTTTAGTATTTTATGTAGTCCTGCAACATCCAATTTGTTTTTTGCTTGGAATTTTGATTTCACATAAAAAGCAGTTTAAGAACCTTAGTAAAGCAGTTACCTGTTGCTTCCTCAATGTTTGCAAGCTTCCACATGGTGAGTTTTTCTGTATGGTCAGGCTGGCTAGGATATCCAGGGGCAGGGCGAATTCCCTCATATTTCATTTTGCGTAGGCCAGAGAGATCCAGCTGCTCACTACTACTGTAAGCCCAGAATTCCCTTCGAACTCTTTCATGAAGCTCCTCAGCAAATGCCTTGGAATAGAATAGATGGTTTTTATTTTTTACTTTGTACAGATTGATGCAATGATTAAGATAAACAATCATAGATGCTTTCTCACATTCCCATTTTCATTTTTAAGAAAGCTCTTTAAAAAAGTGAGACATTTGAAAGAATTAAAATTCACATGAAACACTTATTTTGCTAATTCAAGTATTTTAGTTATTTTTATTGGTAGAGAGTGTTTTTTTGATTGCCCTGCTTTAAAGAGGTAAAGACATGGACAAGTAACCCAAAAAGACAAAATTCATTAACCTATGGTAGTGACACTTCATTATAGCACTGAGGTCATTAGGTCTTGACTATCTGGGTGTCTCGCCCAGGTCTAGCTATGGAAGGCCACATCATTCTTGCCTCCATGCTATGATCAGATACAAGCATGTGCTGCTGCTCCTTTTAGCAGAGGACCTTTCCTTTAGCTCAAAGTGGGCAACAGCTTCTCTGAACTGCTCCTGCAGCTTACATGATTTTATCAGCGCCAGCTGCCCCTCAGGAAGAATTCCCACTTCAGTAAATATCTTCAGATAATAGTAATAATAACAACAACAACAACAGTAATAGTAATAATTTCTGAAACCCTGCTATAGCTTGAAATCCTTAGCTAGAGCTACCCCCACCTGCATTGTACCGAAGTGGCTCTAACTTTGCTTGCTGAAAGTTGCAAGGAAACACGTGATAAAACCTCACCTCTGCCAACCGATCACCGAGAGCCTTCACCATTATGATGTTGTATTCATCATCCTGTTTCCTAAATTCATTGCATAAATCATCTACACCAAAGCAGGCCACAGCAAACAGGCCTAAGTAGTCACAAATGCCAGAATCCAGCGGTGCTATGAAGTCAGAGAGGCAGTAATATGGATCTGTGCAGGCAGAATCCTTTTCAGCCTAAAGTAACAAAATCAATGTGATAAATCAGAACATTTTAAAATACATCATTAGTGTACTATTAAGCTAAAGACCAGCATTTTTAAGACTAAAGGGCTTAGGGCATTTCTGACAAACACCTAACAAGTCTTTGAGCCGCAGTAGTTTTCCTGTATTTAAATTAGAAGAAAAACCACCTCTCTTACTCTAGAAGTGTTTGGACCACTGAAGACCAAAACACCAAAGAAGAGAGATGCAGCACTAAACACACATTTTGCTTCTATTTACAGCTACTAAGATTTAACAGCTTATACAGCAAAATAATTATTACAAAGTAAGGAATACTTTTGTGCCAACAACTGGGTAAGATGAGGAATATTTCATCTCTACCCCTAACAGATTCCACATTTGCTAACAGAACTGATGGATACTAACAAACTGAAGAATTCTTCAGCAACTCCCACTGTAGAATGGTTAGGAGTTTATAAGCACTCCTAGTTTCTTATGCTACAAACTATGTGCTCAGTAATCCAGACAAAACAGCGCCCAGAATGCAGACTTTTTACTAATCATACACAAACACAAAATGTATGCATCACTACTGAAAAGTTGAATGCTAAGCAAAGTTCAAATGGGTTTATGCAAAGGGAAGTGGCCCAATGGAAAAGGACCGGGAGGTGCTGGTCAATACCCAGCTGAACACGAACCAGCAGGCTGCCCAGGTGGCTAAGAAGGCCAGTGGCACCCTGGCCTGCATCAGAAACAGTGCAGCCAGCAGGACCAGGGAAGTGATTCCTCCCCTACACCCACCTCCAGTGAGGCTGCATTTGAATACTGCGTTCAGTTTTGGGATCCCCAACTGCGGAAGAACACTGAGGTGCTGGAGCAGGTCCAGAGAAGGACAATGAAGCTGGTAATGGTTCTGGAGCACTCATCCTATGAGAAGTGGCTGAGGGAGCCAGGGAAAATGAGGCTCAGGGGAGCCCTTATCACTCTCTACAACTACCAGAACAGAGGCTGTAGTCAGGTGGGGGCTGGTCTCTTCTCCCAGATAACAACTGACAGAGCAAGATGACACAGTCTTAAGCTGTGCTAGGGGAGGTTTAGATTGGACATTTGGAGGAATTTCTTCACAGAAAGTGTGATTAAATACTGGAATAGATTGCCCAAGGAGGTGGTGGAGTCATTATCCCCATAGGGATTTAAGGAACAACCGGACATGGCACTCACTCAGTGCCACAGTCTAGCTGACATGGGGTTGCTCAGTCATAGGCTGGACTCCATCTCAGAGGTCTTTTCCAACCTAATTGATTCTGTGAAACAGGGAATTATACTGCTCATTGTATCCTTTTTCAAAACCGAAGAAAGGTAACAGAAAGAGGTGCCTGAGCACGCAAAAAGAAATCTTGAATCGTATCAGTATATTCATTGTGGAAGCATGATTGCTATTTAAGAGGCGGCACAGTTCTTATAAATCTACCCAACCTACAGAGAGAGGAAAGTTATTTAATGGCTAACACTTAGCTGATCCTTTTTTTTGTCCTATGACAGTATTTTAGAAATGTGATTCACCCATTCCCAACTGCATCTTATTAACAATTAAAAATCTCCCACTCCTGAAAAACAAAGAAAAATCATCTATTAACCTACAAGGCTACAGAAAGTACCACAAAACTAAAGAAATATCCTTTTTCGCCACAGGTGAAATTTATGTTAATTTTAAGGTTCATTTGCAATTATTAAAGCTAAGGAAAAATATTACATGCATCTCTAACTTTTAAATTTATATCATATCCTTAATTAGTGTCACTGTCATGGAGAGAACTCTGTGTACTGAAAGGAACACTTTATATAAGAAACAGAAGACAATTCTCTTCTACTTTGCTCTGCTGAAAACTCTCTTGAGTTACTATGTACACCAGTCTGGAAGAGAGGCAGCTAAAATACATGGAGTCCAGAAGAACAGTATGCACAGAGTTCATGACCTTAACCTTAGAGAGAAGCCTGAATAATATATAGATATATTATATCTTGAGATATACAAGACAAAAAAGGCTATGGAAATTAACAGTATTCCAATAATGAAAAGCATTACAAGAACAACATCAAATCATATATTTTCCTTGGAAATCCTGGGAAAAAGCCAGGAAAACCAAGAGTAGTAAAGCTGATTTACATGGGATATCAAAATGTTTAACTAAATGTAGTCTCTGAAACATCCATGCCTGTGTGCTTGTTGAGAGCATTTTATATAAACATCTGCCATGGACTGCCAAGATGCACTAGATCCATCTCAGGGATCTGCAACAGATAAATTTAAGAGCCAGGTATTTCTTAGTACAGTTCTGCAATGTTGGCACATGATTGTGCTCACGAAGTACTGCACTCCAGAAATGTAGGTAGCTAAAGTTTTTTTCTGCCCACATTTGATGACTCTGAGTATGTGAACTACAAAGCAGCCAAATCAGAAAATAGGGAATAAGGAGAGGCAGAAGTTCAATCTACAAAATTAAATGCAAATCTAAGTAAGTATGACTCTCCCCAGCAAAATTAGCTGCCAACTAATTCTAAATGGCCTCTTCATATAGTGAATTTTACAAAAAAATTAAGGCTCGCAGAAACATTTATCTCCACTGAGCTTTATTTTCCAGTTTTTTTAAATCCTAAATGTGTTTAAGCATTAACACATTCAAGCAGAATTTTTCATCTAAAGTAGAATCCAGGGATATTAGAGAACTATGGTTCATTAGGTTCTAATTTAACAATACAAGATTCCTGTGATTAATTTATGCAACGCACTGCTTTAGGACATCATAAAATTGAAACAGAAAATGCACATCATGTCTGAAGATGTCAAAGCTACAAAGCATTTTGTACAATTATTACAATGCAAAACACTACAAATGCTACAATACAAAGACCTGGCTCATCACTGACAGGACCTTGATATTACTGAAAGAAATGACAAGACAATGGCTGCAGAGAGATTACAATAACCATTTTCTACAGATTTTAATGGGGCACTCCTGTTACATTCCTGAAATTCAGAGGGGAAAAAAAGTCACTTAACAAATGTGCTGTCACTGTACCTGTTGCCTCAATCCATAAAATTTCGCTATTGGTTCTGAAGATCCCACTGCCTCTTCTACAGCATACAAGTGGATATCATCTTGAACACTTCGAGCTGGCCAGAACCCAACCACACCTCTGGCCTGTAATTTATTTTTATTAATCAATGTTTCCAGTAGATCTTGAGCATCATTATAAACTCTCTTTGCTTCTTCACCTATTAAAACCAAAAGAAAAAAAGAAATTGCCTTAGAGAAGGCATGTTTTCATAACTGGCTAAAGAAGTTTAAGAATTGTTTGAAAACTGATTAATTTTCCACATAATTGTCCAATGATTGCAATGATCTGTCAGCTACAGCAAACAGGAAGACTGTGGCGTGATCCTAGGGCTGTAACACCATACATCCTAGGGAAAAAAATCCCAAACAAAGCACAAAATGTTTCGGCCACTTCCTAGTAGAGGCAGAGAACACAGAATAAAACGAGCAAGAGACCCAGTGTGTGCACTCACATTACCACAGTGCAGCAGACCCAGAACATTGCTTTCAGTGTCACCCTTGCATTTTTATCATGTATTTCAAAGCCTATTGAATAGCTTCAATATGAGCTTGCCATCTCCACCCACAGCAGGAACACAGATACATTAAATGCTGGGCTGCCATTTTCTGTTAATAAAATACTTCCCCACGCTTTGGCAGGTGAATGCTAAATAAGATGAGCGAGTGTTTTTCCACACTTATTTTTCAGCTTCACATGGCAAGGGTTGGTTCACTAAGCATTGTTTTGAACAAATTATTTCAGTGCCATTCTTTGCATTGCATGTATTTGTACTCTTCCTGTGTATTTCAAAACATCTGGAATCTTACTGCAGCACGTTGGGCCTGTTAGGATTAATTATATGAGTAGATGCAATTTCAATACCCACCTACAGTTTTATCATTAAAGATCTTAGGGAAACTCCGGTTGGGATACTTTCCCCTAAGTTGCCAGACGTCAAAGAAGGGCTTCCAGTCAATGTACTCTACCAGCCTCCTCAGGTCATAATCTTCAAAGACTTTCGTGCCAATGAATTTTGGTTTAACTGTAGGAATCAGAAGTGCAATCCAACATTATGAAAAGAATTTAAAATTGCTTTCACATTCGTGGTATAACTTATGTTCAGCAGCCTCCACCCCTGCAAATGACCTCTTCTGAACTAACTGTCCTAAAATTCTCACAGTCATATTTCCTGAAGTCATACCATACTCCACAGTTACAATGTAACAAAAAAAGCATAAAAGGCATATAAAGTTGAAATAGAAAAATTAAGGTCTTTTGTTCTTCCAAGAAAATCAATAGTTTTTAGCTGTTGGATTTTGGAACTTATTTAATTGGTCAGAATATTGGCCAAGACACGAGACCAAGAAAACCTACACAATTTATCAATCCCTAACATACTTCATGGGCATATACCTTTCATATTTACCAATTCCTTTCTATACACAGATATGTACTATGACGCTGTAGAATATTTCTGTAAATTTTTATGTAATTTCTAAGAACTTTTGCAGCCGCCCAACATGTTTAGATGCACACACACAAGTGAAAAAGCAAGATGGGTCTCTCTGTGTAAAGCCAGAAGCTTCACACTTGTTTTGTCTGTTCAATACTTTGTAAAACATTAAGGTAAGTTATGGAAAATTAGCATCTTGTTGAGTCTTGAAAATGAAACAACAGAAAGCAGTGTTAAGTCACTGCAGGATGCAACTTGAATGCTATTTATACTTCTAGTATAATTTTAAAAATCCAAAACAGTACAAAAAACGATGAGGGAAGGGTAGGAAAGAGTGCAAAGAGGAATTTGATAAAAATGCCATTTTACAGCATGCGTTCCCTAAATATGGTACAGTAAGGTGTGCAATATAATAAGCCAGGCAGACACTGTTTTCAAAAGCTGTCAATCTTTGATTATATGTTGTGATGAGTAATTCATTGTTTTGGGATCTTTTTCTGTTATCTTTAAAAAATACTAATTTATTTTTAAATGAGCTGTAAAAAAGCAGAAACAGAATGTTCAAATTAATGCAACAAAAAACCTCTGTTGAGGCAGATACCAATTTACTCAAGCTGTTACACTGCTATAATCTGAAGTTTAAAGCATAATTTAATTAAAAATATATATTAAAAATAAAATAAAGGCACAGCAACCACAAACAACAACATATAGCTGACCTGGTATATGGCCTGATAACCAATTATTATGGAAACCTTTTCTTCTAGCTTGCTGTAGAGACAAGTATCTTCTTTCCTATATAGACATAAAGGTTGATTTCAGAACACTACCTCTGAGACAGACAAACTGTAACTTTACAGTTATGTTACACGTGGACTTCATGGTAGAGTTTTACTCAAAATACTCTCAGGATAAATCGAACAACAGATAATTTCAGTCTCAACAACTCCCAGTTCCCAAGTGTAAAGTAAGATTACATCACAAGCAGATTATTATTTTTGCCTGTATAATTCTAATGAAACTGGCCCACAAGATTTCTGGTTCCTCTCAACTACACCAGAAGTTCCTTTATTACTTCAAAATACACTAAGATACTGCTCTGACCACTCACTTAAACAAGACTAAGACATTAGGAAAGCATGGTGGTTTAAAATTCTTAATACAGTGTGGCTCAGTACCAGCAAAAGCTACCAGCATAATTTTCACTACCCCAGTTGAAGCTCCACATATCCTGTTACTCCTCCACAGAGATGTATTGCTCCACTGGTCTCCTGTACGTTGACTAAGGTGACATGACTGCCAGTGCCATGGAGGTCCTAGACACTACTGATTAGCCATGGAGGACAAACAAGAATTTGCCAAGCAAAATCATGCAGGCCTTATTGGCTAGAAAATTTGATTTCATAAGCACTTCTAGAAGTTTTCAATCCATTTTACTGCAAGTTTTAAATCAAAACAAATATACCTGAAGGTCTTCTTAAGGAGCTGACCAGCGAGAGTAACAGTAAGTTATTCATAATAGCTGAACAGCAAGTACCAACCACTTCAAACAAGAAAATAATCAATTACATTTGTACCTTGAGAGACTCATAGTGTTCTTGTCTAATTTCTTCATATTCCTCTAATATTTCTTCAAAGAAATCGTCCTTTATACTATCGTCTAAGAGCTGGGAGCACTGAAAAGAACAGGAAAGAAAAAGCACTAAGTACATAGTATAACACACTATGGTAAGGACAGAGTATGAATTTCAGACCAGGCAACCTGTCTTTTGGACTCTTTTGGCAACACTAAACTAAGCCTTACCAATAATCTGCAAACTACATTCAAACTAGCCATGTTTAGACTAGAGTTATTACTGAGATCTCTGCACTACTACACAGGTAACATTAGCAGAGCCAAGTCTAGCTCTGGAAAGACCTGAGAAGAAAATACCTCAAAACTTCAGAGACTGAATAGTCACAGAAGCAACACACAGCTTGGCCTATTCTGTACCACCACATATTTGCCAGCTAAACCCACCCATCTCTCTGAAAGAAAATCCATCCCAAAAACTCCAGCCATACGTTTCTCAGTACGAATGTTACTATGTAACTAACTTCAGAAATATATCCAAATTAGCCAGAATAGCGGGTCACATATAACTCCGTAAGTCTTCACTACAAAACTACAGTCAAGGACTCAGGGAATGTCATTCTCACTAGAGCAATGGACATTTAAATAAAAGTGCCCAGTGACAATAACTGTCACAAGCCAGTTGAGAACCACGTGGCAGCACAAAACAGCTGAAGCATAGTTTAGAAACTTGTTTCTGATGTGCCCCTTTTAATTTTCTGCCACCAGATTTAGCCTTAGAGGAAAGGATGAAAGGGACAACAGAAACACAGGGCATATAACTCTGCATGGACAAGAAACTATAATTTAGAACTTACAACCACAACACTCTTGGATGCATCCAGGACATGAACTACAGGTGCGCTATATCGTGGGGCAATTTTAACAGCTGTGTGTGTTCTTCAATGAAAAAGAAAAAGAGTGAGCATTTCACAAATAAAACAGAAAGACAACAAAACCAAAAAAACCCAAGCAACCCACCCACAGAAAAAGCAGACAAAATCACCAGTGAAATAAACCCTGACTTAATACATAGGCCAGAACTTCAAAGGAAGAAATTCCTTCATACATCTGCTGTCCATGAATCATTAAACACAGACTTTAATAACAGGTATATAAACACTTTTCTTCAAAGAGTATCAGAACACTTCATAAATAATGTGCCCTCAATGTCTCATCAACTGAATGAAAATCAGCAACTCATTAGTTTTGAGTCTCAGAAATCAGTAAGAATATTCCAAACTAAGCCTACCAAGAACTAACAATTTCTTTAATCCTTTTTGCTCATCTTACACTTTTTCCTCCCACATACTAATTTTTGGGTTTGTGAATTAGCATTAACCTAATTCGGTGACAATCATTCCATTTCTCAAAATCAGAGGCACAAGTCCTCTATAAGATGAAGAATGAATTCTGCTAGCGGTCAATAAATATTACAAACTTGCACCTTGAAAATGCAGTGAACTTTACACTGTAACTATAGGTGCAATGAGGACAGACCCTTCTTATGACAGCCTGTCAAATTATGAGACTACTGGCTGAAGCCACAAAATATGGACTCTGATAGGTCTGCTACAATACATGCTGCTCTGATAAAGAAAGCAACACTGCTAACAGTTTCTATTGATGCAAGAATGAGCTCTGCTCAGAGTCTTACCAAAACTCTGCAAGCAAGCACAGAAACAGAGATCTTATAGGCCTTATAATTTTCTTTCTTATAGGCTGAAAATCAAAAAACTTTTCTAAAATTAAACTTAAATCAGAGCCCAGGAAGCAATCTTCCCTAACAAATGTAAGATGTCCTTTTTCTTCAGGTTCTGTCAAATATTTAAAGCACTTGGACATGGAGGTTTACTCATGATAGTGCAACACAGCTGTGTAAACAGCTATCCAGCATCCTCTGAATTTGCTTCCAGGAGAAGCATTTTTGATCTTAGCAGCTCTACATTTTATGAAAAAGTATCTCTTCTACTTTGATAGGAACAGACAAAGGAAATAAAAGATGATCCTAAAAGATCCTGGTCCTAAAATGGCACTGTATCAACCACTACATGCTAACTTTTTTTAAAGTGAATTTTATGGCAATGAGAAGGTCACCATTATTTCTCAGCACGTGAATTTAGCAAAGTAGCATAATAAGAATGCAAAAATAATCATTACTGTAAACTATGAAGAAACTCCATTGTGTAGATGTTGGAGACTAAATCCCACCTCTCTCTCTCTCTTTCAAACTAATCTCGCTATACACTCTTCCAAGTACTCATGATCTCCTTATTCCAAATAGCAATGCCTATTTATTACAGTGAATAAAATGCAGATGGTTCTTCATTAGCAACCTCTGACATATACACAACCTTTAAGAATGCCCATGGGAGGCTAAATTTAAGACTAGGAAAGCAAGATTAAATACACATTAAAAATACAATCTTCCATAAAGACTACCTTTACTGGACATATATTTTATAGACACTGTATTGTATCTGGGCATATGTACAAGTATATATTTATATACAGTTCACATGAGTAAAATCAATTTTTATACTCAAAAGTATATGTATATTCTTTAGTAATTTCCATATTCAAAGACAAAACTAGTGCTGCTTCCCTGTTAGCTACATTCCTCTCTGTGAATGAATTCTGCAGAACTGTTTGATGCCGTTTATTTGACATCAATTACTAGGCCACAATGCCTTGGGTGAAAACACCAAGAAGATGTGAAAAGGCTCTCCTAAAACCTCCATTTAGAAAAAAGCCTTCCCTTGACTCCCCACATTTTTGTTTCTTTTTTTAATAAGAAAAAAACCCTCCATGTTTGTTCTCAACATCAAAACAATAGGAAGAGGCTCATATGGGAAAGGAGAAAAGGGATACAGTGAGCCTTTCATTACACATGCAGGAACAATAAAGGCAGGTAGTGATCCTACACTCCACTGTCTGTCAAATTATAAGATGATTTACTAAAGCCAAAAATACAGAATACAGTATGTGTTGCTCTGATAAAGAAAGCAGCACTGCTCACAACTTTTAGTTACACAAAAAATGACCTCTACAGTCTTCTGAGCTGTAACCTCCTCAAGCATATTGTACACAAACCAGTCTGCAAAGCGTGACCCCCGGCTGTTATACATGCCCAGAACACATCTGCGGTAATGCTAATACTAGGTGTCACTGAGCTGTCAACATGGTCTTCAGGAAATCACAGCAGTTGTATTATTTCGTTTGACCAGATCTGAGAGAACAAGATTTTAACAGCTCAGTCTACCAAAATCAACATGGTAAGTACTTCAAGGCAAGCAGCAGAGCTTTATCCCCTACAAGCCTGCTTGAGCAGCACTGAAGGTTCAACACAGTCATCATCGCATTGAACAGTGATCCAGGAAAATACAGTAACTTTCTTAAAGATAATAGCTCCCTGACATCAATATGACCATTTCTAGTCTCAAAATCCTGCATTTTTAGAATGCTTTGGTGAATCAAAATAGTTCATTCAACCCCTTAGAAGAACAGAACTATATTCATTTGCATATGTGCAAGAACTTTTAGAGAAAACACAGTATTTCCACATATAATACACATTTGCAAAAATTAAGCATTTAAGATGTCCATTATTTATGTACTGACTACATTTTACCTCGGTAATTTAGGACCTCTGAAACAAGAAATAACAGTCAATCTTAGGGTAAATACATATCAGTATGTGCGTTGCAGAAAAAAGAGAGAAAGGGGGAAAGAAATGGCTATAAATTTTCTTTTTCACTAGTTAACACTGTTTGCATATAAGCTGCCCATCTTCCCAACTGAGATGTCTTACTTAGAAGTAGTTGCTCCTCCAATGAGCAAAGGAATCTTTATTGCCAATCTCTCCATTTCCTTGGCGACAAAAATCATCTCATCCAAAGATGGGGTGATGAGACCAGACAGGCCAATTATATCTATTGCAAATTTACAAACACACATGCACAAAACTTTTAGCCAATCCATTCTAGAAAGACATAGAAATTAGTACAGAAAAGTTTATTTCATACATCAGATAGCTTCATGCATCAGACAGAAAACTGTGAGATAAAAAGCAGGGTAGTCACTAGTCTAGAAGGGACGTTTGACCCAATTAGAAACTGAAAGCTCGTCAAGAATGACAGCGATTCCAAATCCCCAGTTTAAGATACTTCTCAGTCTTCAGAGTTGCTGAACACCTACTGCTCTAGTTTCAGCAATAAATAAACAGCACTTTTGATTAGCAAGCTCCAAGTCTCAGAAGTTGAGCACTGAGAAGGGAAATAAGACAAAATAATTACAAGTTCTGCTCTTGAAACAGCAAGTGGTTTCAAACTTCACCAACTATGTTTCACACAATTTATCTTCTCCTAGATGCAGCAGACTGTTCCAAAGCAACTGCAAGTTGTTTCAGAAAGTTCATTTATTAGAACAATTCACTCCTGATTTCACACTCACTGATCTGGCAGGCAGAATGCCAACTTCTTTTACTGATTTAACACCCAACAAGAAGTTACTTAGACCTTTTCCAGGCTCCCATTATTGATCTGTAAAACAAATACATCTGTACAGCATCTCTCTTGGAGTTGCCCTTTTGATATAGGGTTTCAGTTCCTCAGGCTAAGTTTCACAGGAGTGCCAAATGCTAAATAATGAATATGGTTAAAGGAGAAGTATTGATTTCTCTGCAGATAATCTGATCAAATCATAGACAGTATAGGAATGCAATAAGCAGCAATAAAAATGTGATTTAAAAATCAAACAATTCAGAAGTACTAATGAAGTCTCTCTATACCTGCTTTGTTCTCAACAGCAGCTCTTAATATCTTATCACATGGAGTCATGACTCCTAAATCAATAACTCTGTGGAAAGAAAGGAGATGACACAATACCCTTTAAATAACAAATCAAATTTTTGTTACATGGTAAATACATTCCTCTTGCTGTAAATAACTAACCTAAAAATTGAAGTTAAAATTGAGATTTTTGTCTGTTTCTCTTCAGACTGCTTCTCAAAATTTTTATACAGGAAATACCTCTGGGTCTGGTAAAATTTTCAGTAAGAGTGGCATAATAGTTAAGAAAATTCAAGTGTAAGAGTGGCATAATAGTTAAGAAAATTCAAGTGTAAGAAGGGCTTTTTTTGAAGTAATTTTTTGTGGCTGTACTAAGTCTGGCTGAGACGAGTTAATTTTCTTCAAAGCAGCCAGTAAGGTGCTGTGTTTTAGATCTGTGGCCAAAATAATACTGCAAATTACAGCTTAACTATTAATGAGCAACGCTTTCACAGAATCAAGGCCTTTCCTGTTTCTTACTCTAGCCCACCAAGGAACAGATTGTGAACAGACATAACTAGGCAGATAACCCAAACTAACCAAAGAAATAGTCCATAGCACATGAAGTCAAGCGCAGCAATAAAAAGGGAGAGTAAGGGGCTTAGCAGGGATTAGCCATATCTTGTTCAGGAACTGGCTAGGCACCAGTCTGTCCACAGGAGGTGACAAGGGGACTGCCTTAACACCACTTGTTTTTTCTTTCTTTCTCTCTTCATCCACTTCTCCTTCAGTTATTAAGCACTTTTCTCCACCCATCATTTTTCTTGCTTTCTTTCTTCCTTTCGTCTTTTCCCATCTCACTGAGGCTGGCTGGGTAGAAGTGAGTAATGGCTGTGTGGTGCTGAGCCACCTACCAGGCTACTGACAGCAGTAGCATTCTGAAGGTATCTGGATATTATAAAAATGTTTTGTGGACATCCTATCTTACATAAGGAATATAAAATGATTCATATCAAGCTTGTTTGCCTTATTAAAGCATACATTTTATGAAACAGGACAGAGAACTTCCCTTGATAGCATTTTATTCCTATTAACCCTAGCAATTGCTGAGGTTTTTATTTTTTTCAAGTAAACCGCCCCAGCCTGCTGATTTCATTCAGCCTCACTCATAATCATGGTGACAGAGAACACTATGGCTTCCTATCAGTGAGTCTAAATAATGCTCAAGAAAGCCTGAATCCAATCAACAGAATTTCAAGAGAAAATTAAATGGAATATACTGCATATATACAACAGCACTGCTACTGACTTCAACACTTTGTGTTTTAAAATAAAGAGACAATTTTGGCTCTTTTTAGAGCAAATGACAACCCAAAGTCAAAACTAAACTAAACGAATGAACAGTAAGACATAGTTCCAAAACAATTGAGCTTTGCACACGGCCTGACAGACCCTTGAAAAGAAGAGATGGAAACATGACCATTCATTCCAACTCTTGTTGCCAACCCCTCTGCATGTACACAGGCCATGAAAGATCTGACTTTTCTTGAAGTTCTAACTTCTGAAGTTCAGAAACAGAATGAGAATCTCATCTCTTATTTAAGAAAGCATACCTCAGCAAGTTTCTAAAACCTCATAGTTAACAATGTGAAAAACACACTACAAGATTCATTTCAATCTTACAAGACTATTTTTTCCCAACACAACCCACATATACTATTGCCTACTGCAATTGTCATATCTGATTTCTTCAGACATAATAAAAACATCAGTTATTATATTTAACTGATACAAAACAAATACAGAAATTGATATTCTCATCTATATTCCAATAGCTGTCAAACTGCAGAATCACCTCAGATGTCAATTTCTTAGGAAACACAGTATTCAAGGAGGATGCAACACTCCTACTTGCCTCCCCATTTAGTAATAGCTGCCATGATCTGTGCTCCCAATCCCAACCTGGGGCACAGAGGGCAATTCCCAAGAAATGCCCAGCTCTGTTATCACCACAGCTGCAGCTACAGGGAGGTACTAATTCCTGACCCTTCTCCAGTTGTGCTCCCAGCTACCGAACGTCTCTTTACCTGAAGTTGTTGCAGCCCAGAACAACTCCCACAATGTTCTTGCCGATATCATGTACATCTCCCTTCACAGTTGCCAGTACTATTGTACCCTGGTAAGGATCCTGGAAGTTGAAGAAGTAGCAAGAGTTAAATTACTCAGGAGCCTTGGTATGTTTGAACACATCCTTCAAAAGTAAAATCCTAATCCATGACCCAGACTTCTATTATAGTACAAGTAACTGCAAAGCATAGTACAGATAATATAGTAAGTATTAAAAACCATCTTAAAAGATCCAGGCAATAGAAACCTGGACGTGAATTATTCTTACAAAATGCATGGATGTTATTCAAAAACCTGTATTTGAAAAAACAAAATAGCTGATAAAACCATTTCAGATCTGGATAGCATTTTTTGCAATGCAATAACTGAACTCCCAAGGTACTTCTGCTCCAAATATACACCTTGCCAATAAAGAGATTAAATATTTAGCACAAAAGGGTATGAATACTTATAATTTCACGTCTGTTTGTGCATCAAGATCAATCTTTTGATGCAATGCTGAGAAGAACAGGGTATCAGCAAACTTTGAAGGGAAATTAGAGGAATTAGCAAAAGCAGAAGAGGCTCATTTTTATGCAACACAAATAACAAGGGAGTTTTCAGCGCAGTGATCAGGCTACTTCAGAATACCCAAGCTGAACAAACAGGCTGAAGAAGGATCAGCTTGAAGATGGGAAGCTGTTCTGCCACAAGCAAGTCCTAGGCGAGATGGCATTCAGCACGACAAAGGTGCTGCCAGCAGCACAACAGTGGAACTTCCCACAGCACTTCTCCACCAGGACACCGCACTTGGCAATACCTTTTTAGTTGTATAATCACTGCTGTCATTTGGAACAGCTCCAGGCTCTAACAGTAGTATGTCTCAGTTGCTGCAGCATCAGATGCCAGTAAGCAACTACATAAACTGCACAGAATTTAAATAAAATGGAAACCTGAGCATATTCTATGTGAAACTACAAAATATTTTTCCAGACAGTATCTCATCTCCTTCACACGTGGCAGAACTGGATGACTGAATCCTGCTATGAAGTATGTTATATTTCTGGACATACAGAGAAGATCTCTATTTCATGAACCTACATTGCTTTTGCAGTTGCAATATTATGGGTTAAAAAATCTTGATATATTACAAAGAGCAATATTAGTATTTCCTGTGGTTCTAACACATTTGTTGAATAAAATCCCTGGATCCCCACCAATGTTGCTGTTGACAAAAATTTAACATCTCCCCAGTGCTTCTGTTTTACAGAAGGCCAAAGAACAGAGGAAGCAAAATGGAGATATGTAAGTCAGCCATCTCACTACATCGAGGGAAAATGATGCAGCTGAAAATATACTGCTGGAATGCAAGAGAAAAATGGGGAAAGAGATTAATCAAAGACTGGGAGAAGAACAAAACATGCTGCCCCACATTAGGTATCATACCTTATCATACCTGATAATTGCTGATGATTTAATTAATCGATACAAAAAAAAAAAAAAGGGATTTGCACATAAGAAGAA
Organism: Donacobius atricapilla; assembly: GCA_013397315.1. NCBI lineage: Eukaryota > Metazoa > Chordata > Aves > Passeriformes > Mimidae > Donacobius > Donacobius atricapilla. Next base: position 379,639 of record WBMY01015137.1, on the reverse strand, counting down.
AAATCTTTGCTGGGTAGCAAACAACATGGGCAACAGCACATACCACTTTAAATAAACCCTATTTAAGGCACACTTATTTCAATTGTCTTAAGCAAGGAGGTCCTCAAGTTCTGGGCGTACATCCAAAGGCCTTCTCTTTTTTTCATCTTTGATAGAGATCCACAGCCACAGCTATTTATCCTCAAATGTAACTATCAACGCTTTGCATTTCCTGGCAGTCTGTGACTAAAACTGTCCTGGAGGGAACAGTGGCCTGGGTAAGATCGGACAGATGAGTTACCAGAGTCTGCAAATCGTTTTCCTTCAAGCCAACGTACTTGAGGAATAGATGCAGCTCTTTTATCTTTTTCATTGATTCTCTATACAGTGACATGTCTTTTTAAGAGGAAGAAACTACATCCCATGCCCAGAAGGCACAGAAAGCAAGATGACAGAAGCCCTGCCTTTTCCCTCCTGCTCTCCTCAGCCACACAGAACATCTCATTCACTCTCTTAGAGAGTGTTTGCTTTCTTTTTTAGAATCTCTCAAATTCCACTTCACTTCTTTTTAGCCAGAGAATTAAGCGCCAGAGGGTTCACAGAAGATCCACTGCTCATGGAATCAATGGGGTAGTTAGTGATTTAGAACAACTTCAAACACCATCAAAACAGAACAGAGGGTGCCAAATACCAGCACTCTCACCTGAATTAAAAGAACAGCATGAGCTGGAAAGAGATGACGAATTGAAAGGTGATTTGTGACAGCCAGAGAACAGATTCGCTTGAGATACAGGAGAGAAGACACCTTCACATCCAGAAAGATCATCGGAGAAGAGACAAGGGATTCTCCTTTGATTAAGATAAGTCAGATTTAATTATCAGATTTAATTTTTCTTTCCAAATTATTTGCTGTGTTCGTTACATTTATGCTGGACAATCATACAACAGATGCACAGCAAATACATTGTGAGAAGATTTCAAGGAAAGAATTAGGAACCATTAAAAATTTTAAAGGAGAATTAGAGAGTTCACCAAGGGCAGAAGTATTAGAAGCAAGCAGCAAAATCTGCCATAAAGTTAGAATAAATAACACCAGAATTAAATGCCTGTAAAAACACAAGAAATTAGTAACATTGGCACAAAGGGTCTGCAAAGGCTCATTGGTATCATTCAGACAACTTTGTGAGCTTAGGCACACCATGCAGAGCTCCACAAAATCTGCACTTTATGAATTTCAAACCTACTTCAAATTATGCCGAGATTGTCAGATTCCATATGACTGCATCAACTCTCCAGCATAATAAATGTAAATAGCAACAAATAATTCCTGTATTTGTCATAGCATTCTACGAAAGAACTACAGCACAAAGGACTGTATCTTGCCTCTTCTTCTGTGCTGCCTTGCTTGGCGCTCCTTTCCTCTCGTTCTTTTTCCATATAAGGAATAAGGTGGCCAACTGCTTTCTTCATAACTCGAGCAGACTTTATCACCTGCACAGATAAAGATGGGGGAAGAACAAACAGTAAAGACAAGGTATAGAAATCACCTCAGTTTTCTTTTAGCTTTCTCATTCAGGCAGTAAATAAACCTTCAATTGGCAGCCCCAGGTGCCAGTTTTCAGATCATTCTGTGGCAGCAGGCTGCTGGCCTTATTGGGCTAAGGCTCTACACAAAACACTTTCTTCCACAGTGCAGCCTCCCAGACCATGCACAACAGAACCGAAAGCTACAGATGAGCCCAGACTTGGAAGGTGCTAAACACAGCAAATTTTATTCGGGCTTTTTTTCTCTCTTTGGACTTTTTCATGGGCTAAGACTTAAAACTTCATTTCAAATAAAGCAAAAACACTCAGGAAGAACAGAAACAAACACAATCATACACGAAGAAAGTCAAGTTCCAAAGTAAAATAAGAAAATGGCTGCTTCTCAGAAGTGCCTGAATTTTTACAATTCCTGTGTTGTATCTGAAAAAAACAGCCAGTATAGAATGTTTTGGCTACATTTTACAATGCCAGTTTTTGTAAAGTAGGAAAATACATGACATTTTCTTATTACCTGAGGCAGAAACATCTTTCCAGCACCAAAAAGATCACCAACAATTTTCATGCCATTCATCAAAGGCCCTTCAATTACATTTAGAGGTCTAGGATATTTTTCCTGATTTAATCTTGCTTCTTCTGTATCTGCAATGACATACTTCTCAATGCCCTGAGAAGAAAAAAAAAAGAGAAACTTTTATCTTGCTAGAAACACAGCTTTTATTTAGTTGCCTTCTCCCCAGAAAAGCCCCACAATGAAAGTGCAAATAGATACCATAGATACTGATAGTCTTTAAAAATACCTCAAATGTCTATTAAATATAGGCTTCCTTCGGAATCAAAACCCCACAGCTCTTAGGCAGATAAAGTTATTCACAGCATGTCCTCAGTATTAACAGATTTGTTCATTTTTCTTAACTACATCATCAGAAAAACCCAACACTCAAAGGTTGCTTCCACAGTGCAAGTGCCACACAGTGCAGTACTACTAAAGGATCAAAAAAATCCCTAGCAAGTAAAACAAGTGTGCTCTAAAGTAAAAGCAGTATGTTTCTACCAACACCAGCAGAATAAAATATTAAGGGCCAAAGACTTTAACTTCTGAAGCCTAAAGACACACTTCTACAGTTTTCTCTGTTATTGAAGTTAAATAGATCAGCTGCATTTACTATTCATTGTTAATTAATAGCTTGTGAAAAAATGGTAGCTGAAGAACATTTAAAATCAAATATATCCCTTAAGGTCTGAGCTGAGTTCATGTCTCTGAGCGTTGATGGGTAGGACAGTTTTCTGTATGGATTCACCTTGATGAGAGCATATTCCAGCCTTTCCTCCACAGAGCCTTTACGCCACTCATCAGTCTGTACAACTTTTTTTCCTCCTTGGGCATGATTCTGAAAAGACAAGACATCTATAGGAGCTTGCAAGCATAAGAAGTACAATTGTGGACTTCACTTTCAGAAAAACAAGCATATTTCTGAGTACTGACTCAAAAAATAATTTTACACTATTCAAAAAGTTTACATACATACAAATCATGTTGCAAACACCTGTGATGTAAATACAGGCACCCAGGGAGTCTAAATCCCAATGGGTACACACCTCAGTGAAAATATAAACAAAATAATTAAACAAAAAAGAGAGCAGTTTGACAATTTTTATGCTCGTAAAAAAAAATGATGACATGACTAATCCTAAGGGATTTAATTCTGGGAACATATTTTAAATTGATTCCTGGCCCACACATTACATTTAATTTTAAAATTCTAATTAATTTGGCACTAATTCAGTTTCTGCTGGAATAGGTTATATTATACTGCATCACAGACGTGTTTTCAATCAGTCAGCCTACAAAACTACTGTTTGTCACACGCATAGACTGCCCCAAACTACCACATATCCTCTTTGTCTCACACTCATACTCCCCTTGGCTATCATCACAGAGGCCAAAAGGGCTTCATAGTGCAAGAAAGTTCACAAGCACCCACCCCAGCAAGGCTTGTGGAAGAGCACCTTATCCATTAATTCAGCCAACACACTTCAGGCAAGTAACTTCTTTCCTTACTCAGTTATTAGACATGACCTGACATCTCTCAGGCTTCATGAACTTCCTATACTTTTGAGTGCTCATCAGCAAGTTTTTAAAGATAAAGCCATGGAAACAAGACCTCACTCAAGGGAACAGAAAACAAAACTAGCTTTCTTTCATGTTTATACAAATATTAGCTAAATTCACAGCTTCTTGTTGCCTAATCTTATTCCCCTCATATCTCTGGATTGTAAAAGGGAATGAAAGAAAAATAAAATGTTGCCTGGAGACAACATAGAGTTATATTAATTCTTAGTTATATTAAAAACCTGACTGGACATACCCCCATGCAACCTGATCTTGGCTGGCCCCTGACTTGAATAGGGGGCTTTTAGTAGATGATCTCTTGTCAGAAGTCTCTATCCACCTCAGGAATCACCAAATGTGATTCACTGAAATGACACTAAGTGCCTCTTCAAGCTCTGGCCAGAAAGTTTAACAAGGGAACCACTCCAGCCTAAAAATAACCCATGGCACTGTAAGGTGGACATGCAGGAACAACAGTGTTCCAGAATGTCTGCAGTTATGTACATCATGGAAAATGCTTTTTCATCTCAAACTTCAAATGAAGACTGATTCTCTAAATCTGGAAGGATTAAGTTCTTTTTTTTTTGCCACTAGACTATTTTACTCCCTCAGTGAAACTACCGCCACAAATAAAGGCAGGTTTTCCAACAGTGGCTTCCCAAACTTACAGACCTAGGATTCATCATCCACTTTAATTTCTACTTTTAAGGCTCCATTTAAATTCACATTCAGCCCTCTGCAGAAACACTGCTCAAATAAACCCTTTCTAACACTCCCTTTATTTTTCTTCTTCTTTATGCAATCTTGAATACCGCAATGGTGCAGCTCAGCTTAAACATACAAGATCACTCCTAGCTGAATTGACACCAAGAACACCATCTAAAATGGCCAAAGCGCAAAGGATAAGTGAGCCTTCCTGTACTAGTTTTTAGGATGTTGCCACTGTTACTATAAAGCAGGCACCACCACAGGGCAAAATACAAATCAAGTGAGGCTCTGCAGAGAAATATTGCCTCCAGGAGCTACAAAACAGGCATGCAAATCTTGTGCACTTGAATCGAAGAGCCACCTAACCCAGGGAGATTTTTGCCTTATCTCCCATTCAGAACAGAATTTCACCACTTATCTTATGGACAATGTGTAATCTTTGTCCTTTACCACCACCATCACTAAAACATCTCAAAAACACTAAATAGCTGATCCTCAATCTTGACATGTTACAAGAATTGGAAGTCTACGGCACAGCCATACATCACAGGCAACTATTTTACCTTTTTTTATATACTCCAAGCAAGAGAGGTTTACTCTGTCTCCCACAGTGCATTTGTCAATTACGTTCCGGCACCAAGATCAACTTTTTAAGAATTGGCCTTTTTTTCTGCCTTTAGCTTGTTTTTGTAGGTTTGTGAGGGTTTTCTTTTGGGAAAAGTTTGTTTGGGATTTTTGCTTCTTATTTTTTGAGGGGCTGTTTTTTTTTCTTTGGAGAATGCCTATGCAGCCTGATCTCCTGAAGCATATGAACAACTCTGGCACAGGCTCTTCCATGGCATGAAACTGGAGAGCTCTGATCTATCACAGATTACTTGTTTTATTCTGTGTTAATAACTGAACCACTTGTAGTATTATTAGTAAATTCTTACACCACACTTATACTGACACACGCAGTTTATAGGCTGTTTTAGCTCTCACCTGCAGGGAGGTGGTGAGGTTCAGGTGCTAAGCTAACTACTGTTCAAAGCTTAAAACTGGAAGTTACCTGAGCATAATGTAAAAGTTTCTCTGTTGCATCAGGATCCTTGTTCCATATTAGATTCTCACATAGCTGCAGCAATTCCTTGTGGATATCATCATACACAGGCAGATTCCCAGCATTCACAATTCCCATGTCCATGCCATACTAGAAAAAACCACACAGAATCACCCAGACAAGGCTGTCAGACATAGCACTGCACATCTGCCAAGTGCAAACATATGGAAGCCAGAAGCACGTCATACCTTAATCGCGTGGTAAAGGAACACTCCATGCATTGCTTCTCGAATGGCATCCATTCCTCGAAAGGAAAAGGACAGATTGGAAAGACCTCCACTTATCCTGGCTCCTGGCAGTGTTTCCTATAGGAATTGCACACAGATTTTTAGAAAAGTGCTTTCCAAAAAGGAACTCTAAGTAAAGCATTCAGTTCATAAAACAGTTGGCCCCTGAGCTCAGTGCATTGGCTATGCACCCTTTCTCTTTTCCCTGTTCCAGATCCTTCTAGCTACCCAAACTCATAAAAATAAATTCAAATCTGCAGGAAGATTTACAAGAAAAGGAAAGATACAGCAGCTACTGTGGTTTCCACTGTCACAGGTGCTATTCTGAACACATCAGTCCTCCCACTGCAGCATTCCATATTTTCTCAGTGCAAACCTACTTTAGGCTCTTCCTGTCCTCACTCCTCTGGAAACAGTCTGCCTGCCTGCATGTCTCAGGAGCAGGCTGCAGCTGAGCAGCTAAACTCAAGGGTGCACTCCACTTCCAGGAGCCCTGTGGACAAAGCAGCCTGTGGGGTGTCCACATTGCTGCTGACAGAGCACCTCCACATCTATCAGGGTGTCTTGCAAAACACAACAGGGCAGTTTCTGTGGCTGTATGCAGGTGATGTTCTCCACTGCTATGCTTCTTTAGACATTTTGGCTACATAAAAAGTCAGGCTGCTGAACAAATACCTTCCACAGAAAAAGGAATTTTACTAAAAAAAACCCCACTTTTCACACACCTTCAAAGAGGTCCTTTTAGCTTGCACATAAATGTGATCATTACCTCCTTTAATTAAGGTAGTATATTTACAGTACAGAAAATGGATTGAAATATATTTACAGAATTCTCTGAATTTGTACTGCTCTGAAAATACAGCAATACTGGGGAATGTTTGGACTTCAGAAGAGTAGTCCTCCTCACTAATCTAAAATGTGTAACATTTTTCAGCAGTGTTTTGTTGTTGTTTGAAGGGGGGTGTTTTTCTGTTTTATGAGTTTTAAGTAATCTCAGCAATATACTTCAAGTTAAAATAACCTTACAACTCACTTTTATGGTTTTAGTAGCATTGATAAAATTTATGGCATAAAGGTTATGTTCCTCCATTCCAGTTCCTATGGTCAAAATATTAGGGTCAAATATTATATCATTTGGATTGAAGTGCACTTTTTCCACAAGGAGATGATAAGCTCTGGAACAGATTGCAATCTTGGTTTCTGTTTCTGTTGCCTAGTGAAGAAAAAGAATTCTGACATGAAGCTTATAGACCACACAAAAAATAAACTCTCCAGAAATCATTTACACCTCCAATGACTCAGGACTGAGAATGTGAACATCACAAACATTAGAAAAGGATTATATATAATATTGTATTTAAAATTCACCACTCCTATACTTGGAGGTATACACTCTGCTTATAAAAAGCAATCTCACTGCCCAATGTTTCATCATCCTATGCAAAGCTTAATATGTGGTTTCTGACATAACTACATTAATTCACAAAGATTTCACTCTCGTGAGAAACAATTTCTGAACTAAAAATATCTTCTATGAAGGAAGAGTTCAGCATGTCTGAATGGCAAGGGATGCTCTTGAACTAAGAGAGCTCCACTTAGATCAGAACATGGATACTTCAAACATTTGAGCAGCATAAGAAATGCTTATAAATCAGGGTCAAAACTACTGCTAAGGTTATATAGAACTTCTCTAAATCAACTGTGTCACCGAAACAAAACAACTGTATCTTGAAAAAGAGGAAGAAAGCCTTACACTTAAGAAGAAAAACACCTCTCCTTTAAAGTGATACTCACCTGCCCCACTTCATCAAAAGCCATAACAACCACAGCTGCTCCATATAGTTTAATTTTCCTCGCTTTCTCCAGAAAGTCTTCCTCACCTTCCTTTAGACTGATGCTGTTTACAATGCATTTCCCTTGGCAACATTTCAAACCTGCTTCAATCACTGAAAAATTTGAAGAGTCTATGCATAATGGTACCTGTAAATAATAGAGAAGTAAGCCAGGAGAACACACAGAAGTTAGGAATTACGGTTCTATGGGCCGTTTGCTCGTTTGGACATAAAACTGTATACAACATTCCTCAGCATTTACAAATAAAAGTTTCCACATGACATTCAGAGATTCAATTTGCTTTAAATGCATAACTCAGAGCAAATTTATTTCGAGAGCTTCCATGGCAGTTCCATCACATATGATATAGAGATCTCTACTTCTCCCTGTAATATTTGGTGTTTCTGATTTAGATACTCATTTTTAGAGAAAGCACATTGCAGAATTATCTTCTAAAGTCATTCTATATCCATAGCAACTTTAAGTTTTGTGGAAAGCAATACCATTATGCAGTGCCAACATATACATTATGCCTCATAACTGTTCCAGAACGAACCTGCATTCAGCATTTCTAGCTAGTGAAAAGGACTGGCATATATTTATGTGAAAACAGAAAAGCCTGTTTCATCCAAAGGCCTTCCCTACTACAGTATCGCTTCTCCTCAGGGGACAGCTACATCTGCCTAAGCACATAAACTGGTTATTAAATGAAATTGTATCAACATCCTCTGCATGCAAATTACAAGTCAGTTACATGTTCTTTGTTGTGACTCAGTTACAACCTTTGCAATATCAGGTTCCGAAGAAATCAAGTTACAAAATCTGGTCATTGCAGTGGGGCCATCCAACATCCCATCATCCATATTTATGTCAAGAATCTGGGCCCCCATCTCAACTTGCAATTTGGCTACACTCAGGGCTTCCTAAAGAAGAAAGTCAAAAACCAAAACAACATTGAGAAGAAAAAGATCCTAATTATTCTCAGGATAACATTTCTCTTCTCCAAACTACGCATGCAGTCAAAAGTTTAAAAATTTGTAAGACATCCTATAAGAAAATAAGGAAATGGTCTGTGATGTACAACAATACAAACCAGTTGCTAATATGGAACAACCTATAATTAATTTATTTACAGAACATGACATCAGAGACCTGGTGTGCTGGTAGCATCACTGACTGTAGAGAGTTGGTCATATTCTTAATTGAATAATTTAAGATTTGCATGGTTACAAGGACTTGTGACCGCACACAAGTTTACAGGAAAATACAGTCTCTGTGATGGTATGAAATAAGGGTCTTCCATCACAAGCTCTGGTTTTGTAACACAGGACACTTAATTTTTAAAGGCTGTTCACCATTTTTGCCAGCTGCAGAATAATCACCAGTGCTAAGAGGGAAAATTAAAGCTTTTCCCCCAGCCTACATAAATATCTGAACACCCGTGTCTATTCACTTTCTCTTTTCTGTCATTCTGCAGAGTCCCTAACGATCTGTGTTTAAAGGTCTCTTCATTTAATAGGCCTAACCTGCTTCATGACTTCTACGAGCCTAAGAGTCAGGCTTCCAAGAACACAAACTAAGGCTTTCATTTTGATTTGATGTAACATCAGAGTATACTCTGGGGCAGAGTCTCAGCTCTCGAGAAAAGCCATTCTACTATTTGTTTCAATGTTACAGTACCAATTCACACCAGTAAAGAACAAGTCTTCTAGCCTCTTCATTTCTGCTCTGTAGTAGTTTCAAGAAAGGAATTACCTTCTAAGCGGTTTTTTCTGTACTAATATTTATGTAGCATGCTGGAGTCAGAGATCGATGTAGGTAGCAATTAGACATCATCATAAGGCTGAGCAGAATTGGGGAAGTGAAGAAGGGGAGGGAGAGCCAGAGCTGTACAGTGCCACAATCTATCCCAAGTCAGGTGTACCTCATATACTGAAAGAGGGGATTACACCCACCTTCTTTCCCCTCTTCTCTGCAAATCAACCCCTAGATGCAGCAAGACCAGGATATTTTCTAAACAATTACCAGCTGTATAACTGAATTAAAAATTAAAAGTTTCCTGTAACACTTGTCCAAAAAAAAAAATATTTGTAAAGCCCTTCTCATAAAGTTATAAGTAGCTGGGAAGCAGTGAAACAAAGAAGAGTGAAAAAATAAATCCTCCACATTTTCTTACTCTTGTAACTGGTGTAGAATAGCGCTTTGTACCAGCAAAACAAACCGTAATAGTGTAATGGAGCAATGGAAAATTAGAGCATCAGCGATAAAGATTATTGTTCATATGAGATTATTGTGCATATGTATACTTCATAGTTGCCTGCCATGATGAGTTTAGCAAACTTCCGTGATCCTGCAACATTGCAGCGTTCACCAATATTAACGAAGTTGGTGTATGGCCCAATCCTGAATGGCTCCAGACCTTAAAAAGATATTTTTAAACATATTTGTTAAAACAGAAAATAAAAAACTGCATGAGAAAGACAAAATCTCTTTTCTGAACTGTAAAATAAAGGTCTCTCTCTCTCTCTCTCTCCAATTAGTAATTTCTCAGCACATCAGTGTTCTAATGAGTAACTAGCAGAGTAATGCAATGAAACAACTGCCAACACATATACCAAATCTTTCTATTCTTCCTCAATGACAATCAATAATTTACCAGACCCACAACAAACAACAACCAACTTTTCCAATACAGAAGTGAAGCCACGATTCTCTGGACATCTGTGTGTATGTTCTCTCAACTTTCAACTGTGTTACCTCATGCATGACACCCTGAGAGAAGCAGCAGCCCACTGAACTGACTGACCAACAAGGGTGGCTCCTAACCACATACCCAGTTCAGAGAAACAAGGCCAGTTGGACCTTTGGGTAGCAGGCAATGCAGAGGTAAAGAAAATCTACAGCAGAACCAAATAAGCTAAGGCATAACACCACAAGCCAACCATGATGTATTTTATTTATGCTCTACTGATTTGACCTGAGGTTAAAATGCCAGACTGAAAAGATAGTACTGTTTTACTCAGATACATGGCTCAAAGGCTTAAAAGAATGCCCAAAGTGTGGAGCATACAAATCTAGACTCTGTTAAAAGAAAACATGTTCTAGATCTGGATGTATTGCTGGAACACAGTCCAAGTACAATTGAATCAGCATCTGAGGTGAGACAGGGCAGCCCTTTCACAGCTGGTGTACAAGGATCTCATCCCAGCTCTGCCAATAACTGTAGCCAAATTACCTGGTCTCCCTGTTGTAAAGTGAAGACAAAGACACTCACTCACCATTACAACGCATCTGAGATTTGCAAAGTAAATATGCTGGCTTGACTGTACTATACAAGATGGCAATGAAAATGTTCTACTACTCCTATAGCCAAAACAGTAAGACCTAGATCTGGTTACACATCCATAAGCTTGCTGAATTCAGGTAGAACCAGACATTCATAGCATTGTTTTGATCAGCAGAATACAGCCAATAAATTTATAAAGGAAACTTGCATTAGTTATGAAACTTAAACTGTTACACACTTTACCTGACAGCAGCATGTATCCTTGAGAGAGAGAAGGTGGAACACGAGGCTTACAGAATTTCACAGCTTCAGCAATTTTTCTGAGTTACAAAAAAACAGAAAGTAAAGTTTTCAATTAAAATTAAATTACTCCAGACAAGACTCAAACAGAATATACTAGACATGCAGCTACATTTCCAATTTAGCGCTGTAGAGACAAGACTAATTAGGTAGTTTCGCTCTGTGAGGCCAAAACAAACTCCCAGAAGATCCTAACATAACTATTCACAGAAAATGTAAAGGCTGAAGGTTTTTCAAATACAGATCGAGATACAATGGGACACTTGAAGGATTTCAGAATCAGTCCTCGACCACACTGACTCTTACCATATTCATGACTTGCTGAGCTGAATAACTAACGACTAAAAAACCAAAACCAGTCAACCAAAAAAAGGCCCACAAAACCCCAAGCAAACAAAACAAAACAACCAAAAAACAAACCCAAAACAAAGCAGACAAAAAAACCTAACATTCACCGCCCCCCTTCCCCCCCCCAAAAAAAAAAACACCAAACAAAAACCAAACAAACCCCAAGGGACAAACATTGTTCTGTACTGAGACACATTTCTCAAATGCCAGAACGACTCATGCTGTTCACATTCACTTTCTCTTCACTCTAGTCAGGACTGACACACATTGTCCTCTACATGTTTACATGTCACCTCTTCCCAGTTTATATCAGGGTAAAAATTAATCACAACAGCCCTTTCTTTTTTGAGTTAAAGTGAAAAAAGGAGGCTTTCCCACTGACCTACTTGCAGCTGGAAAAACATCAAATGCTCCTTCTGACTAGCTAGGACCAGCACCAGCTGTACAGCATTCATAGAACTTCCATTTAGGAATTTCCCCAACACACACAACCCCCCTTCCTTCCATCTACCATCAAAGCAAACCTTAAGTTTCCCCTTGTGGCTAAGACTGCAAAAAAAGAGAAAGAAGATAAAGCACAATAAAGCAGAGAATGGGAAGTCTATTCTGTCCATCAATAAAGAGGGAGAAGTAATTCCAGAACAATTTTAGATGACAAAACCAAAGAGGTTTAATCCTAGTTTGAACCACGCCTCTACTCATGCTTCATGATTTGCACAGCTATGGAAGCCAGGTTGTTCCCAATTCATGTATTGCTGCTATTGCATTCAAGTGACCCATCTTTTCAGGCAACTCTAAGACAAGCCATGGAATACTGCGCCACAGAAGCAGCATTTAAATTTACTTTGCAATCCACCAGAGCTGTAGCACATGAAGTACCTGATATGTGCTGGTGTGGTACCACAGCAACCTCCAACTATGTTGACCAAACCATCAAAAGCAAAATTCTGCAAGAGGAAGTAACATTTGTTCAAAGTTACTAAAGTGATGTTATTTATTTATTTATTTATTTATTTTTCTCCACATGTGAAGCAATTCAGGGAGCTCACAAGAAAAACACTAAAATTAAAAAAAAATTAGCACTATATTGTCTCTTTAGGATTTGTTTTGAGATTGGAGTCCCAAGGCTAACCAGCAATTTCAACAGGTCAAGAGAGTACATTTGAAACTGGCCTATTTTATACTGTGTTCTTGCCGTCACACTGCAGCTTCAGACACACAGTTCTGTCTTGCACAGATCCAGTGCCATGGGGAAGGACACCCTGCACTGGAACACCCCCAACATCGGCAGTTCCTGTACACACAACTCTAAAATTGTGCCAAGTTCATAAACACCACTCAGCTTTTTGAACAATTCCCAAATGTAACAGTAAGAACACAGGAGTGCAATGAGTAACATGCACAGATCAAGCGGCAGGAAACCTTAGCTTAATACATGAAAGTAATTAAGGCTTTCAGTTTCCTAAGTAGTTTTCCTAGTGTGATACTTCACATCACTATCATTCAGCAAATTGTCTATAAACAATCCAAATGACATATATTGCTATCTGAAAGGAAAAAAATCCAGCCCAAATACTGTAACAAGTATACACAGGAAACAAGCAGAGCTCTTGTCAACAAGTACATCAGATGTGACATAATCAGAAGTATTTTATACCTTTATATGTTTGGCAGTCACTTCTGGAGTTTCATCATAACCACCAAAAGTATTGGGAAGACCTTAAAACATAATATTTTTTTAGTATTACAATTTGTTTAAAGTCCAAAAGAACAGAACTGAATTCCATATAAGGCCCATTTAAGGCAGCTACAATTGTATGAGAACTTAAATGCCTCATCACCCTTGCAGCCACTACTCATCAGATTATTAATTATGCAAGAAAGCATTCTGGATTCATTGTCACAGAACTAACAACAATTACTTTCAGCAGTTGAAAATATTCTTACTCTCTTTTTAATAGTAAAAGCAATCATCTTTTCAAGCTACTTCAACTCTATTACTGCTAACTAGATGGAACAGGTTAGTTACATTTCATGTGCCTGTAAGCATAGGAACATGTGCACCAACACACCTGCATTGGGGTAACAGATGATGTAGGCGGTTGTACATTTTCCAATTGTTTCAATGAATGGACGCATTTCAACTGCCCCTAAAGCACAATTTAAGCCAATACTGAAAAATAAATTTTCAAATATTATGTTGAAGTAAAAACACCTTTTACACACAGAACAGATGAATGTTAGTACTGGCAACTGCTAACTCCCACAATCATCTAGAACAAAACCAACCTGATCTCCAATTTCTTTAATCATCATCATCAATACAGCATGATTGTGCAAAAGGAGAACCCTCGGGTGGAAGAAAAGCGTGAGAGGGAAGGGGGCTGGGCTGAATTGAACTGGGAACAATAAATCAAAATTTCATTTCAAAATCCAGGAGGAAAGTGGCAGCATTTTGACAGCAACTGCAGCAACACGACGGCTCTGTGTTTTCTAGGTAAGAGAAAGAACAAGTGGAATGAGAATGGCAGATTGGAAAGGAGTCATGCGGTACAGGAAAAAGTATGAAAAAAGGTTGAAAAGGCAAGACCTGCTTCAAGCTGTTAACTCATAATTTTCTTTATACAGAAAAACCATACATAAATTATGTCAACTTTGGAAAAGAACAAGTGCCATCCCCCAGAAACCTCATGGCAGCACTGAACTTGGGCAACTGAATCTGCTACATCTTACTGAGACAGCACTATAGTAGAAGAATTTTTACATGAATAAGTTTCTAAACAATTTTACCAGTATATGAGACACAACCATATTTTCTTTCATTCAATGACAAATACGTGAGACTTGCACTCAAAAGACCTTCATTTGTATTAAATACAGAAATTTGTCTTGCAGATAGTGTGTAAAATATCTTTTACATGTTTCATGAAATTTATTTCGAAGTGTGGGCTCCCCCCCACTCAAGATTTTCAAAGCAAAGCAAGCCAAGAATGGCTAGCAAGACTGCCCTTATTAAATGCAGTGTATTTCCTACTGTTAAGTCATTCGATTTACAAGCTTCCAGCTCATACTCCCCACACTACAAGCTGCCTGATTACAGGGGTTGCTGACAAGTATATTCATGACCATGACACAATCCAAGCATTACTTGTCTCAGAACTGTTGCACAGACATGCACATTCATTCAGAAACAAGAAGTAGCTTCTGTGGCCAATATCATCCCCTCATCATCAAGCAAGAAAACATTTGAGAAAAGCAAACTCTTAACCATGCCTTAAAAGCCAGCAGCCTTGAGCCAGATAGCTGATACTCTGTCACTGCGTAAAAACCATCACACACCCATCTTAAACATCACCTCCCTCTCTTGCTCATTTCTGCACAGCAGTCATACATAAGCTCCTGTGAAAGACAAGGCTCCAGAGTGCCCTTGGGACCAGAACAAAGTCCCCATTACGGCCCAAAACTCAGTGTATGTCTTCTCAATGCTGCCACAGTAGAAACAATCACAGGATCTGAAACAACACATCTGAGCATTTTTCATGGCAAGCAGCCTGACACACATCTTTCAGCACTTACCAAGTACAGTTCATGAGTTTCTCAGCTACCACCTCCATCACCCAGACACAAAGCACACATTTTTAAGGGTGGGCTCCAAACCAAACTGAATTAAGGATGACATATCACCCTAATCAGGGCATATACAACCCAAACAGAAACACATGAACACATATAACACAATTCCTAGGATACTACTATTAATCAGCATTTTCACAGCCCTAAAGCCACTCTGCACCAATTTGGCCACAGAAGCAACATTAAATGCAATCTGCTCCAACCACTAAAACCCTTCTGCTACAGTGCTGTATAGTAGCCTTTTCACAAATGAGAAACAGGCGCTAAACATTGAGACCCATAAGAGAGCTTTTATGAAATATGCTTTATTAAATTCTTGATTTCTGTTCCAGCGCCCTTCTCTCTTCTTCAGAAGCAAAAGAATTAGAGCAAAATCATCTGAGACAGACTCATGCCAAACATAGATCACGAGGCCGTGATGCTGAGAGAAGAAGTCAACTACCACCCTGTTCCAAGAGGCTCCATATGTTACTTCTGGAACACCGTCTGGTCTGGGAAAGTGGAGCCTCAAGGGCAGTCAGGAAAACTGTGAATGCAGTCTTCTGCTTCTGCATCACTGAGATGACAGATTGCGTGGTTTAGCTGAAATTTTGTTGTAAAAACAAACAATGGCTCATCATAATGTGCAGGGTGTGCACTACTAACAGTGAACTAAATGCTTTCAGTTAAAATACTCTAAGAAAAAAACCATCTATATCTGGTGTATGCTTTTGTATGATGAGAACCAATCTGAGAGTGAAAAAAGGAAAAGAGGGAAGAGAAGACAAGAAGGGGGTAGAACAGGGAAAAGAAACACAGAAGAATAAATAACAAGGGGAAGGTATTCAAATGAACATGCAAAACCTTGCACAATGACCAAATCTGACTGATTTGTGCAATGATTATCCATTTGCACAGATCTTAACCTCATATCTATTTGAACTTTTCTGCCTGGATAGAAAGGAATTAAAGTAAACGGAGGCATCAGGAGCTCTCAAAACAACAATGAACATCCTTGAGAAAAACACTCAGGGCACATTTTTCTAAGAGTTCAGTAAAAAGAAAAAAGAACACTGCAATAGTATCTTACGCTTTGTTCTTTCAACACACCCTGAAACACTCTCAGCTGGCACTGCTTTCCTCGAAGAAAGAGATACAACTCCTGCCTGTACCAGGGATTGGCTCCTTGCACAGCCCAAGACAGTAGAAGATGGCAAACTAGTTTCAGATTTTGACCATTGTGATTTCAGTGTAAACACAAAGCCCCAGATTATTTAAAGTAATGAATTAAAAATTCAGCTTTCTTTGGAAACATAATTTCTGTTGAGGGAATGATAGAAAAACATGTTAGCAATGCACATGATTATTTATGATCACAGTTTGTACAGCTTCCAGGTAGCGGCAAGCAAGGGTTAAAATAGAAAAGAATCTCAGTTCACAAATAATTAACTAAGAGAATGAATGATACATTTCCTTACCAAAGTGGCTTACTGTGGGAAACACTAATGACAAATGCCTCTCCTGTCTGGCCGGAGAGGGTACGCCCACTCTTATCCACAATAGTTCCAGAAACCTAAATATCAATTGAACACAGAGAAAAGAGAAGAATTAAATGTACAACAAAATGAAAAATTAAAATGGATGGACTGCTATAACTCAAAGTAGAGAAGCCTGTGCTCCACTTAAAGTGATGAGGCACAACTCAAAAGAGAAAAATTAAACCCTTTTCACCATATAAATGTTTGAATATTTTTCTAGGACAAAGAAGACTGGTGAAATGATTTTCTTTCCCTCTTTCCCCCCTCCTCAGGGGGGAAAAAGAAAACAAAAGAAAAGGGAGAAAACTACTCTAAACCACCCAGCAGTCAGGTAGCATGAGTACCATGGTATCATTCTGACGACAGCCCCAGTACCAATCCACAGCGTTTTTTTGTTCAGGCAGCTATTAGGAGTTACCTTCTCCTCACCTCCCCATTTAAGTTTTTTCAGGTCTCAGGATTGCTACTAAGTTGTTTGGTGGTGGTTGGTGAAAAGGTGGGAGGTGGGTCTGACCTTAAAAACAAGTTACTCCTTTCCCAAAAGGGATATCAAATGTTGCAACTTAGTAGCGGAAGTGTAAGTTTTAACCTGTATAATCACACTTCTTGAACAGCACACAAAAAGAGATGTGCAAATAATGTCTCGACCCCAGTTAACAACTATGAAGTCGAGAATCTGGGTGGCATCTGGATGAGCCAGGAAAGGTTCCTCAGACGTCCTGGTTCTGGCCAGGATAAGGCTAATTCTTGCAGTAGCCAGGAGGGGGGGCATGGCTAGGACAACTGAGGTTAAAGCACATCATTGCCGGGTGTGGGAGACGAGAGACTCTCCAGGGAGAAGGGGCTCCTTGCAGTGGGACAGAGCAGTGGGGTAACACCAGCTCGGAGCCACGGGTAGCAGCCTGGGAGACGCCAGTCCCAAGTCAGAGGAACGGTCAGGGTGGCACGGCTGCAGTCAGGTTGAGCTCCGCGGTGAGCATTTTTGAATCACCCGCTCTTTTACACACTTTTGTTATTCATATTGTTGCTGTTACTGTTCCTTTTCTGTTTCCAGTAAACTGTTCTCAACCCCCGATCCTTCTGTGCTTCCAATTCTCCTCTCCTTCCTGCCCCAGGCAAAGAGAGAGGGGAACAAAGCGGGGGAGCAAGAAAGAGGCACATGGTTTGGAGGATCTCAGTGAGGGCACTGATTTGCAGAGTAGCATTCCTACACCATAGCACCAGGTCTAAAGGTCGTTTCTTCAGAAGATGGAATGGGTTCAGAAGACTCCATGTGAAAATAAATCCACTATTTACGCCAAAGCATGGTTTAATATTGATGCCACTTCCCACCTTCAAAGTACTCAGTAAAGCAATGTGATCAGTGGACTCTCAGAGAGCTGCTAAGGGTTGTCACTTCTCAACATAACTGAACTGCAAAGGGAAAAAAGAATGAGGAACCAGGTCCAAGGACCACTTTGTTCAGGGCAATGAAGACAAAAAGTCAACTCAGAAAACCCCCTGTGTTAACTGACCAAGTACAAAGTTGGGAACATGGAAGTTCTAGACAATGACACCTCCAAACCAGTCTTTACTGTTCTAGAAGCTAAACTAAGTAACAAAAGAGACTTACATGAATGCAATTTCCAAGCTCACTAGCAGTGAGACAAAACATCAGAAACTACAAAGAAAGAAATGTAAGAGGCAGAGAACATCACTAGACTATCACACAATCCCTGATGTCTGCACTGTGAATGCTATATTCTATTGTCATTCCACTCTGACTTGAGGAAGTGGAAAACAAAAATGGGACAATAATCAATGAACCAAATGGAACAACTAAATAGAAGAGGACTCTTCAGGCCGAAAAAGAGATGACTAAAGGAGGCTCTCAGAAAGGACTACAAATGCCATGACTGTGCATCAAAGGGAACATAGAACAGCTGCTCATTATCGCTTTCAAGAGCTAAATGGCAAGACACAATAGAAGTTATCAGGTGGGCTGCCCAAAAGCAAGCAAACTTTCAAACCAGCACATTCGTAAGATGTGGAAGTTACAGACACATTATTCTGTAGATGTCTGGGTCCCACATAGGTTCGAACACAGATGCAAGACAGGAGTAAACACATTAAACAAAAGCGTACAAACAGATACTAACTGCAAATCAGAAAACCTGGACTGCAAACTATAGAAAACTGGAAGAATACATGAGAACTTTCAAAACAATCTTATTCTTCTCCTGTATTCTTCCAATGTGTTCACGACTGGCAACTTTCAGAAAAAAAACACAACAGAGAAAGAATATGGAGTAAGACAGGTTTTTCTGACTTCAAATGGCCACTCATTCTACTTGAAAATTATCAAAATTTGCTTAATTTCATCTTTAGAGCACTAGTTCCTACTGCCCTCAAGACAGCAAGCCTGAAAAAAACCCATCATTAGACCTTTTCTTGTGGAAATGCACAGAATGAATACACACTGGAAAAAAATCATTCCTTAGTCTATGGCTTGATCTGCTGAACAGAGCTATCCAAGGCTGATTTCACAAAACTCTAAGAGTTTTACTTTCACAATCCAGTGGAAAAAAATTAATTTCCAATAAACTCATTTACTTCATTTCAAAGCACTTTAATCAACTGCCATCTCAGCTAGTTCACAAATGAAGCTTAAGGATATGTAAAATATTGAAATATACTTACAAATATGGGTCGGGAAGCATACTCTTCCTCAAACAACATCTGGAGTGCAAAAAGAGCTGCCTACGGAAGAACACGTTGCAAAACATTAATGATGTTTTAAGAGTTCTTCAGATTGTTCATTTCTTTTTGTTTCTGTGGGTTTGGTGCCCTTTTTTATTTATTTATTCTATGGCTGTTTATGCAACTTGCTAGCTCATATTGCCTGCTAGAACTTCCTACACTCAGGAAGTTATGTTCCAAAACACATTTTGGTAACAAGCAGAAAGGAAGTATCACAGGGAAACCAAACAAGACCAAGACTACTCTGAAACTCAAATCATGTCAGCACATACTTCTCCCTCATATCTGCAGCCCAATCCCCACCCCAAATGTGGTTGTATGTACTCTTCCCAGTACACATTCACTGTCCTTGTGTCTGTTTAGACAGTAGTTTCTAAAGGGTTCCAACCACCACAGATTTTTACAGTAAGAACTGCAAGTGACTCCTTTGAAGGTCCTGAAAATGTCCTCCCTCCTCAGGGTAAGAAAGTTGCCCATGAACATGCCCTCAGCATTATGTAAAGCCTATAGGCTCCTAGCCAAACCTCCATGATCACTAGCCAGATCTGCAAAGGGAAAGTGATGCCATTGCACACATTATTCTGCCTGTGGCAAAAGCCTAAAAAAACACTGTGTACATACCCAGTCAGACTTTTCCACAATAAATCGCAAGACAGTTTTAAGTACCCTAACAATTACACCCTCTGCATTGAGCAGTTATTAGATAAAGAAGGAGGTGTTAAAATCCCATGAAATATGGCATATTTCAACATTTTATTCCTTCTATTTTACCCTTCTAATCTTCTACTCCAAATTGTTCTTTCTTAAAATTGATTTGCCCCCTAAAAAACATCTTTTAACAGAACTTCCTTACAAGCCTTCCCATGCCTGAAACGAGATTCACTGGACATTCCCTCTCCAGTGGGCATCACAAGTATCCTTTGGACAGACATGCTTACACTGAAAAATACAATCAGAAGCATTTGGAGATATTGAGCAATACAGTAGAGCTTCTGGGAATAAGAGGACAGCTGGCACAGACAGCCAGAAAGATACAAATGGCACATATTAGGAGAAACCTTCTGGAAAAGGCTGATTAAAAACCATCTCCTCACACTCTACCCACTTGCTATCAACTGAAGAGTCTTTTCGTGTATCTAGTAAACAGTAGCTGATAGCTCACAGAATATTATCTTGAATCTCCTTAGGTAGTACACCAAATACTTACATTAGTGTGGTGTGTTTTTTTCCCCAGAAGTCTCACCTTAGCATTGGCGGTATCAAATATGGTTTCCACCAGTAAGATGTCAACGCCTCCATCCAAAAGTCCTTTGGCTTGTTCTGTATAGGCTTCAACCAGTTCATCAAAAGCTGTAAAACAGGAATGATGTTAACTTCAGCTGGAGAAACGTCTTTCAAGACTACTGCCTAAGTCAAATAACTTAATGGTTATAAATACTTACTTATGTTCCTGTAATCTGGTCTTTCCACAGATGGTGACACAGAGAGTGTCCGGTTTGTTGGACCCATGGCTCCAGCAACATATCTCCTAATTCCTAGACCAAGACACAGGAGGGGAAAAAGACCCTAAACTATTTGCCTCTGGCTTTACAGCGACAGTCAATGTAAAATACCTTTGAGGACCCCAAGACATGCATATCATTCAAGGATGAAGAACTATAAAACAGTAAACTCATGGCTCAGATCTAGAGTTCAGTCAGCAGAGCATCACCCAGCACAGCTGACTCTTTTATTTTAATCCAGCAGGATGTTCAATGTATACTCACAGGACAGAAGAACATCTCTGAAAAGGTCAGCTGTCTCAGTTAATTTTTCTTTTAAGAATCACTTGTCTCTTACACAAGAAACTTCATTTAATGACTCTAAATACACAGCATAGAACGGTCCTAGCATTTTTCACTACATAACCTTATTTGAATATTCTGGCATGTGTCATAAACCCCCCACACTTTTTAAAGGCATATTCCAAATCTTACTTTTTTATTGCATACTATGAATCACATCAGTAAGGTGCTATCAGCAGCACTGTTAACCTGAAACACAGTTTGTAGAATACAAGCAGAAATGAGTCTTTGAAAGACAGTATTGTCTACAGCAGTGTAAAGGAGCTCTAACCCCGCATTTCTACAGAATGCTTGGAAGGCATCTGTAGAAATTAAATGAAAATGCTAAGATGATTCCATTAGTTGTGTAGTAAAGTTGAACTAGACAAACAGTAGGATTAACTGGTAATCCATATTTACCTACAAGTAGCTATCCTAGTTTTGGAGTACAAGGACTTGTGCCATACAAACCTACGGAACTTCTAACAGTCCCTGCTGAATTTATTTTCTCTAAAACTCATCTGAAGATGTGTATTACCTGAAATCTAAACCCGGCAGGCACAGGACAGCTCTGTTGAACACCTTAAGGATCAGATCCTTCAAACATAATGAAATTAGTGATATACAGAGAGATATGAAATTGCTGTTACTGTGCCTAACTTGTAAACATGCACAGCATTATTTTATGCTCCCATAATGTAAGCTATCAAGCTATCCCCTAGTTAGCAACATTCCAAAGGTTGCAGCATTGTTAAAACCACAAACAAGTAAAAAGTTCAGATAATACTAACCTGTCTGAGCAGTTACAATGTCTGCTGCTTTTCTGGCCACCTGCGCAGAGACTCTGTTTAATCGATATGCCTGGAACAATTACAGAAAAGTACTGAGCAACCACTAGTTCAGTCCAGGGTAAGGCACCCTCAAAGAATCCTAACACGCCCATCCAGCAGCTCGATGTGCACTCTGAAGGCACCCCAAGTCACACAAGTATGTATCAGCATCATCACCGGGCTTCAAAAGTAACAGCTTTATACATCTCAGCAACAGAGTTACACAGCAGGTTCATCCCAAGCATGCCAAGCCTACAGCTGCTAACCTTAACATTTCCTTCCTTAAGGTAGTAAATAAATCCTGCTGAGATCAACAGAAGCAGAATGACAGGACTTTGATGACAAAATTAGCCTACTCTTAGGTTGACTATTTATTCAAGTAGTGTATTCCCAAGTACTTACTTTCACATATTTCCCCAAATTCTCAAAACAATACATAACAAAGAATAGGCACAATAAAAGCAAACGAGAAAGGACTTCTACATACACCCACACAAACAACACACACACAACATCCAGGAAAAAAGCAGCTCCATTGTGGCATTTGGTAAGCTGGAAGGACTGAAGCACACCATCCCTGTTCACAGAACTGAGAAATTCTGTGAATGCTCAAGCAAAATCTAGGACTAATTATTATTGCCTGTACCTCTGCCAACAAGAGGCACACTACGTCTGTGACACAGCAAGTGCAATTGTCCACAGCAGCAGACAGGAGCTACGATCCCATCACAAGGTTCAAGAGGCAGCATGCAGCCAATAAGCACAACATCAATGAATCCTGGGGAATGCAAGCTAATCAAGCTAATCTTGGTTGCTAGGACAGGATTAATATTTTAGTGTGTAAATAGTTTAGCATTCTTACCAAATGCTCAAGGCCGTAGTCAGCCTGGGCCACGCGGGTGCTGCTGAAAGTGTTGGTTTCAATGATGTCAGCGCCTGACAGCAAGTACTCCTGCATGACATGAAAGAAAAAAAGCCTGAGGTATGGAATGCAAGTAAACCAACTACTTTGTCTCATCCAGTTGACAGAAAGTCGGAAATCATTTCCCAATTCAAAGTTGATCAAACTCTAAAGGCCTTATTCAGAAGCACAGGGCCAAAGCAATACAAGTGCTCCATGTAACCAATTTTCAGAATTTCATTATCAGCCACACTTTCCATTAACAAGTGACATTTATAGAGTCACCTCTGCCACTGGAGCACATTCTAGATTTCCGCACAGGGATATGGTCAGATACAGTCCAATCTCCATCAGCAAGCAAGGGCTGCTGTGGGCAGTCTCAGAAAAGGCTCAAATTAAACAAGAACAGAAAAGATTAGAAAATTTAAATGTTCTGAAGGGATTTGTACAGCACAAAAGCACACTGGGATAGAATACAAGCTTAGGAGACTTATGTTTTGTGCAGATCTCTTGAAGTTTAACTAATGACCACGATTCACAAAACATTTCAGACTTCTGTTCCATTTTGGTTGTCTAATTCCCCCTGAAGTAAACTGAAATTAATGCAAACTTCAACATTTTTGCAGATTCTAGCCTGCATTTGTATAACCTGTATCAGTTGCCTTTCTTCCTAACTCATCTTTTTGATCCCTTTGAACCCTGGCATGATCATATTCAAGGAAATTAAAACACTTGAAGTCCTAGTTAATCAAAAATACTGATGCCACCATTGAACATAAACCCCTCAGGTTTTCCTATAAGAAGAATTCATTGGGTTCAGCAGTGTGAACAGAGTCTTGATCCAAATGACGGCTGAAAATAAATTTGTTTTAAAACATGTTTTGCTGCAAACAAATATACTTTCTCTCAACTTCTCTTGAAAACATAAAAAAAATCTTCAAATAGATACATGAAAATACACAAGCTCTTACATGTCAAGGAGTAACATACTAATTTTCTGAAAATTATCTAAACGTCAAATTTATAAAAGCCCTCCAACTTTACTGTCTACCACCACAGAAGGACATAACATACTCAAAGCAGGAAGTTAATTTTTGCCTTTGAGAACACATCACATCTCGCACCTTCGAATCTGACTTTGCCAGCCAAGGTACAGGTAACATTTACTTCTTAAGCTACTGATATCTGTGAGATCTAACTCACTGGGTCATTAACAAAAACAAACAAACAAAAAAAACCCAAAATATTTCTTTGTAGAAATATTTTCATCTATCACTGCAAGTTCCTTCTGTTCAGCTCTCAGAAGAAATAACCCCTGGTAGCTGTAAAATATGAAGTCTCATTGCTCAGAAAGCCTCTGATTCAAGAGTTGCTGCAGTGATGGAGACCACAAAAGACAGTTCTTTTTTTACACTCTTCCTAAAGCACCTATAACTGGCCATTACAGAGATAACAGCACAGCAGGTTACTTGGTTTGAGTCAATACATACATTCTCAAGTCACATTACTATTGCTCTGCTAAACCAGCCAAATTCAACTGTTAAAGCAGCTTACCCTATTAAAACCACAAACTATTATTAATTCCAAGGCCTATGAGCACTGTTGCTCAGTTGAACTCAATCTACAAATACTTCCTTGACAGAGTTCGTCACACATACACAAATACACACACTTTGATCAGAAGGCATGAACTGATTTATTAAAAGGGTCTGACTCCATATATAGTATATCTACAAAGGCCAGGGATTGGGGGAGAAGGTTGACACCTCTCCCCATCCCATTGGTCAAGACAGCTGTCCATCAGCTGTCCATATCTCTAAGAACAGGAATGAAAACTTTCCTTGAAACTAGGAAAACACTGCTTTGTTTACATCACCCAAAGCATGAGAAGAAACCCAAACCATGAAACTGTGAAACAGAAGAGAAGGCTGAAAAATCAGGGCGACATCTCCTTCTGAAATCTTTATGGGTCAAAGACTGATTCCTTCCAGCTCATCATTCTTAAAATCCAAAGAATGGCAGTTAAAAATTAATTTAAAAATACAGATTTCCTTCCAAGTTTAACCAACATAAGCCAAATATTATTCTCATCAATGAAATACAGATTTTGTCAATAAATAATCGTAAAAGCCCAGAACAGATGTGAGGCTTCAACTGAATACCAAATAGATGCAATGCTATTCAAGGACTCCAATTATTACAGTAAGACCTATGAATACCTGAAGCTCAATAAATACAAGACTTAGGAAGTTGTTTTTTCAAGTCTAATTTGAGACAGGAAAACAATGAAATCTGTTAGCAAATTCCTAATCACCAGCAGATTAGACTGTTTTATTCTCTGGGCCACACATTAATATTCTAGGGAAAAAAAAAAGACTGTGGAAGGATATATACTTATTAGGAAGCTCATATACTCATTAACTAGAGGCCTGCTTCAGGCTGCCACATTTAACAGCCCTTTAATACACAATTATAGAAACACATCTAGAATTCAGATATGTCCTACTTAGATGCATTTCAAGTACTAGCTGAGAATAAGAAGAGATAAAAATTATATAAAACAGAATCTACAATTAAAAGAAATACATCAGGGACATAAGTCAAAAAGGGATTTAAAAATAGCACTGCCTGGGTGACATCAGGAACCAAGACAAAAATGCTGTGCTCACACAACCAGAACAGTCAAATCTGCTCATTCTTTTTCACATGGTTACCTAGCACTCTCTTCCCTATCCCCAAAAGACAGTGGAGAGCCAGGAGCCTGTGGTATGGAAAAGGGGTGTGCAGAAGCCAAGTTCTCCCTCCTTCTCTTGTCGAGAGACAGAAACCAGACCCACCTACCTTGTGTATGTCACAGATTATATCAGGCTGAGTTATACTGAGAAGGTCATTATTGCCTTTCAAAGGCCTGGAATGATCTTTAAATTCATGCCCTCGGAAATCCTCTTCTGTCAGCGCATGCTGCTGGATCATGGTCCCCATGCCCCCATCCAAAACCATTATCCGCTCCTGCAGAATAGATTCAATTTCATCTTCCACACTTTTCTGGGGATCTGCTGGAAATAGATAAACCCAATAATTAAGTAGTTCTGAAGTTCCCTATATATACACATGGCCAACCTGAGCTCTTCCCATTCAAGAAAGGGACTAAAGTAACTCATCCTCTGCTGAAATCAGACAGTAATTGGTTTACTTCACCTGCAGTTCCAATCACCTGATGTAAGGTAACGGCTGCATCGATCTAAACACAATTAGGCTCAACTGGTCCTTTACCTAAGGCCAGTCACCCACACACAGTCAGCCACAGAAAAAATTAACAGAAGTTCACAAGGGCATACATGAAAATCTCTGTATAAACTAGTTCCCAAAACTAAAAAGTGTGATAATTTCCAGCCCAGCAATGTCTGAACACCAATGTAGAGCTGCTTCTTGGTACCAGACACCACAGTACAAGTGGTACACAAGTGCAAAAGAGAAATTAATGAACTTAATTAAAAAAAAAAAAAAATACCCACATCTACTCTAATTGCCTATGTTGAATTAATAAAGAGAAATAAACTGAGCAAACAAAAACAATTTTTCAACTGAGTCCTAAATTCCTTTATGATTACAGTAGTAAATGTGTACAACTTGACAAACACCAAGATATGCCAATAGATAATAGCCAGGCTTTCCTTTCTTTTGCACAAAAGCAACAAGATACTCTTTTCCTCCACACTAATGCCAGAATGAAAAAGATCAGGCAAATCACATGATTAATTATAAGATATTGAGCAGGGTAAACCTAACCATGACTGAAACAAAATACTGTACACATTTCAGAACTATCATTAGAAATGAAAATGCAGTACTGCTTCAACATCCCAAACACAGTCCATCCCAAACATTAAGCAAAAAGCTTAATCTGAGGCATTAAAAAACCAACCAAACCAAAAAAACCTAAACAGACAAAAAAACCCACCATAAAACCCCGATAAAACCCCAAACACCACAGCCAAAGTAATTCTATTTTTCCCCTATAGGACATACACAGAATCATTTCAGAATGCAAACACACATACAGAATCACAGAGTGGGTCAGCTTGGAAAGGACCACAGGGAGTCATCTGGTGCAACCCTCCTGCTCAGGCAGGGTCATCCTAGAGCACATGGCACAGGATTGAGACCAGGCAGTTCTTAAATATCTCCAGTGAAGGAGACTCCACAACCTTTCTGGACAACCTGTTTAAGTGCTTGGTCACCCTCACAGTGAAGAAATTCTTCCTCATATTCAGGCGGAACTTCCTGTGCATCAGTTTCTCTGCCTGTTGCCTCTTCCCCTGTTGGTTGGCACCACTGAGAAGTGCCTGGATCCATCCTCCTGGCACCCTCCCTTTAGATACTTACAGGCATTGATATGATTGTACACATAGCAAATTAATCTAATAACCTTTTTACCAAAAAATCCAAACTACGAGAGTAGGACCTCACTGATGTTTCACAAACATGTGAATGATGTGCTATTCTCCATCTACTTCCTTCATTCAGCCTCATCTTACTCTTAAAGACTTGTTTTGCATTTAGGTTATGAACTATCATGAAAGGCCTTGTAAAAAAATGAATGATTTCCAAGGCACAAAAATATCCTCATGTCTCATTACAACTTAACTTACTACTACACACAATGGTAGTTAAAAATCACTGGTAACTGCTAACTGATTTGACTTCTTTCCTTCTGCATTTGTGCAATGAATCTTCTGTTTTGGCATCAGTACTGTTAAAAAGCAATGTGCTGGAGAGGAGCTGAGGCCATGAGGAAAGCATTGCAAGGTTACATTTATACCAACACTCTGGGAAAATAGCTCTAAATCAGAATTAGTCTCAGCATCAAGAGAAGTCAAAGAAAATGTGCTCTCTAACAAATATGAAGCATTTGAAGGCAGATTAAAATACCAGAAAGTAAGCCATCCTTGCTTCAAGTTGAAAGTTTTAACACCACACAGGCAGGCTCAGCAGGTTCTTACATAAGAGCTTAAATCTACTCACGTTAAACCATCAAATTATTCATGAAAATAAAATCAATCCTTGAGCTAAAGGCTTTTAGAAGCCAGACACCAAAAATTGTATCAGAAAGTAGGTCTGCAGTGCTGACCTACTGTGTGTGCTTGCAAGAGCCACAGCCCAGGGAGGCACACAGGCACTGAATGAAGCTCACTGGGGCTTTGATGAGCCTCCTAAACCAACTCCTTGGCCCTGAGAGCTGCAGCCCAGACAGCTGAGGCCGGCTATCCCAGTCCTCCCAGAACCAGTCCGGCTTTCTACAGGCTTTAACCTACGCGCTTCCCAACTATCTCCTCATCCACACTGGGAAGCAAAGATTTACTCTGTGGTTGTAATCCTGCACCTCACCTGGCCCGTTTTGCTTTCTCTACTGCTTGCCTCAGTGAACAGAAGCAATGAGCAGTCTACGGTTTTCTGCTCATAGGAGCACAGATCCCTGTCTCATCACTGAAAGAGCCTTACTCTGAAGTTTTCAAAATTTGTGCTTCTTCAGCAGCATCTCAAAAAGCTGCAGGAATAGGGTGGGAATCATGAGGGTGGCCATCAGTGCAGAGGTAGGCAGACTCTGTTTTACATAGGGATGCAACAGCTTCAAGCCCACCAAAACCCAATTTACCTGTCCTTGCCAGGGGTAACTTCTGACTCTTCTTCCAATAGGAACATGTACTACTTGAAGTCATGCCTTGGCATATTAATGGTGCAATTTCAAGTTGAAAAAAAAAGTCTGCAGACAGGTCCAAAAGCACTCCAGAAATCAAAGAACATTGATTCAAAAAGCCATGCTAGGAAGTGCTGAACTGTGCCCTTGGAAAAAAAGCAGGGATGAAGCTGAGAGTCAGTTCTACTAACAAGTATCATCATCTTAATTCAGCATTCAGCTCATGCAAGTCCCCTCTCCAACACAAACAGGGTGCAGAATATTCCAAAATAAGAGAAAAAAATGTTTGGACAAATTCCTAAGCAAAGAAAAATCAGGTCAGCCTTTTCTTTTTCGTTGCTTTTGCTTATGAACCCTGCTCCGCCAGGAGCTGATAAAAATTTTGTTTAATAAAGGTCTCTGGTGAGCTTTGGGATATGGGTATTCTTTTCCATTCAGTAGTGTCTAGGAAAACAAACTGATTCTATAGTTATAACAGAAATAGTAGCAAACCACCAGTGGTAACAGGACCCCGGACCAACTACCTTGATTTTACACTCTACTGAAACTTAAAATATAGAGCCCATTATCACAGAGTATTGTAGGGCTGGAACTAGTTTAGAAGACCATAGCAAAAGAACAAAAATAACAGCACTGGCCTAAAAGTCAATGGGATACAGAATGCCAAATAAAAAATCCTAATACCCTGCTTCACTTCCCCAAGGTAAACACTCTGTGTTGAAATTATATGAACAAGGGAATTACTTGTCTGCAACAGAGAAATTATCTCAGTTACATGAACTTTTACTCCTTGTAGGGTAGCTGTTCAACCCTACAGTCATTTGCTAACAATTATAAACTCCCCCTGACTGTAACCCTTATTTTTTGCAATGGAAGCAACTAAACAGTCAGGGAATAAGGCAAGATAATGTTCCTTCATCTCCTTATCCCAATCCAATCACATACAGGCCATATGTGCAGAGTTGAAGGGATCTGTGTCTTCCACAAGAAACAGAACTTCAAAGGTTGCAATTTGGTCTAAACCAAACTTTTGTGATTCCTGCAATGATTCTCAAAAGGTATTGTTTTTTATTATTGATGAATTCCATTACAAATTTATTTTTAGTATAAAATAGTCTGGTATACAAGTATTTGGAAGTGAATAAAGGATTATGAGTTGTTTCCAAAGCTTTTATAAAGGAGCAACCCAACTGTGACAGTACTAAAGTATTTTCATCACATTAATGTGCCAGAACACAAGTGGAGGAGCTACGCAGAGAGAGAGGCACTTACAGGACCCGCTGTTTCCTAGGCTGACCAGCTCCTCTCTTGACTGGAAACAGGGCCTCTCCGTATTTGCACATCCAAATTCAACAAATCAGCATTCCCCCCTCAACAGCTCCAAGCACAAGTCCCCCCATCATTCAAAGAATTACTGTGCAGCATGCAGAATTTACAGTATTAGTACCCAGAAAGGATCTCTAGCTATGAGCCTGCCACAGACAGCTCATGATAACCTCAGCATTATTTGCTGCTCAATTAATCAAACTGTCCTCAACTGGATGCCTTCTAGTAATAGTAAGAGCTTAATGAACTGTAGCTACAGATGTTACACAAGTCCTCTGCAACAGTGGGCATCAGCACCCTGTTGCTATGTTATTTGTTACCCATCCTATCCAAAGTGAGTATTGGATCTTACCACTTCACCTTGGGCACCTATGTGCACCTTCCTAATATTTCCATGTTGGCACCTGTCTTACAAATCATTCAGTTCTTACATAACAGACAGACAAGACACTTACATACCCAATGCATTTACAAAGTTAGCTTGAGAGGCAAACAACCACTACAAAAGTCACTGAATTTTCAGAATAGCAGTGTCCTGTTAGCTGTGCCCAGTGTCTCTAGCTAAACATGCAAATCCCAAGTTTAGAAAGCTCCCTGTGTTATAACCAGAACCGTTCATCTTCTGACATTAAACTGTTTACAACAGATATTCATTACAGGCAGGACTCACAGGGAAACAGACCCGCATAGCCTCACTTTGTGGGATGCCCTGCCCCTCAAAGGCTAGGGAGAAACATTGTGCTCAGCTTCCCCATAACCCACTCCTGAACCCAGGTCCTTTGCCTCACTGCCAAAGGGACACACCACCACCTACTGCCTTGTGCCTGCTCATTGGGGCTCCACAAATACCCCCGTTGTGTAATTTTTGCTTCTAACCATGCAGAACTTCTGTCCCACTGCCACCACTTCTCAAGCTGCTGGCACAACACTTTCACACCTCCCATTTCAGCCAGTTCGGTTGAACCCATTCGGTTCAGCAGCAGGGCAGTCGCTAGCCCACGGCTTGACCCCAAATAGCACGGGAGAAAGGGCAGGGCAGGTCACGTCAACATCCTCTTCGCCAGAGGAGCCTGGAGAAACCTCAGGCCACAGAAGCTGGCTGTGGAGTCGGTGCCGAGTAGGACTGCAGGCCTGCTTTGACATGCCGAGGGATGCAAGCCCCAGCTGAAGCACAGCCTCAGCACCACGCACTCCCTCACGAGTATTAGAAGGGGAAGTGCTTGGGATCTCTGCTGGCGGCAGCCACTGACAGACCAGCCCATTTTAAAACACCAAGGCCAATTAGGAGCTGTAATTTTACTCGTCCTCCCCACCCAACGACTTCTGTTTAACTCGTCAAGTGGCACTTTTGACACAGCGCCCCGAGAGCTGGAGCACACGCAGCCCCTGCCACCGAGCCCCAGTTTTCACTTTCCCGGCACAACTGTGCCGCCGGACGGGCCGGTGCGGGAACCCTGGAGGTCCNGCCCGACAGACTAACTCACCTAACGTTAAATGCCCCGAGGGGAGGGGTGATTCTGAAGCCCGGCAGAGCTCCATAAAATTGAGCTGTCTCTCATCGCGGGGACAAGCGGGGTGAGGGTGTGGTAGGGGGGATGATTCTTTCAAACGACAAACGTTTTGATGCAATTAGGGACAAATGTGGTGTTGAGAGGAGGTCTGTAAATGTGCCTTGCGGAAGCTGGAAGTCCGACTTGTCAGTGATGTATGGATGCACGTTACTGTCGTGTAAACCTGGATTTTACTAAAGGAATCAAATTTAAGTTACAGTTTGCTTGACAGTCGAACAAAACGTGACATGCTTTGACACAAGAGTTTCTCTTCTGGTGGTACATCCTTTCAACTGCTTAATGAGGACTCACCTTTTAAAAGAAAGACTCACAGAGCAACCCTGCAATCACCATGCTGTGCATAGAATGTGCTGCCAAGAGTTGGAATATCTCAAAGGAATAACCAGTCCTTTCATTTCATATCAGTAATTCAAGTGCCAATAATAAGCATGGGGAGCATTGTCATTTAAACTGGTTCAGTGGTCAAAATATGAAAAGAAGGAAGCCTTTAAAATGGGTTATTGACCAGCCCTTCCTGTTTGGCCTGGGTGTTGCAATAAGTTAAGTAAGGAAAGCAAATGCTGCAGGTGCAGGGACCACTGGTTCTGTGTTAGCAGGAGCAAACTGAGGTGGCTCCCCTCCTTTAGGTGCCTGGGCCTCAGCCGTGTGCGGCAACATAAAGCCTTCGATCGGCTCAGAGTATGGGTTGCTACTTAATAATGGCTTCTGCATTTTCCCCAAAAAGTCTTTAAGGGACTCAAAATGAGTTAAAAGCCACTAACATAGGCAATTCCTGGAAGCTAAATATTCACTCTCCACTTTTCTTTTGAGACACAGAAAGAGTGGTTGCAAATTCTTTTGAGTCCAGTGTGATGTAGGAACTTTCATAATCAGCTGTCACTTTGGTCAATGGTATATCAAGTATATATATTAAAAAATTAGCCTTATGTTTAAATAACATATATATCTCATTCATTTTCAGAAGAAATTTAGGTAGCCCATAAATCAACTAGGTAGTAATCCAGCTTCAGTTGTAGAGGCCATGCTCTAGTTTTCAATGCCAGGAGACATTGTTGGAGAGCAGACCTTTCCTGTCAGCGAACCATTGCAGTGGTCAGCCTGAGCCCCTAAAAGTGTGTCCCAAAACTCCAGTGTAAAATGTGATTGCCAGGAAACCAATGCTCTTTAAAAAACTAACAACAGAAGTGGAATACACTAAACAAAAGCAGAAATTAGGTATTCCTAATGAGTGCCTAATTTGATCCCTAGTACACATAATTCGCATATATTACAGAGATGGACAATGTTTTGAGAACTGCTCGAGATGCTTTGAGAGATTTTAGGGGATGCACTTCCTTACTTGAGTTTTCAACAACTTCCAGCCCTTTTGTTATGTCACGTAACAGTGAAAATTTCCTCTGGCAGTAATGCAGGTTAAAAAACTCACTTTTCTACACAGTTGCTTTGTGGCAACAGATCTTTGTACCACAGCTCAGCACGTCCTTCCATGTGCTGATGCAGTTGTTTGCGTAACTGCTGCAAAGTAGGTCANTCACTCACTCACTCACTCACTCCCGACACGCCACACGCGGCTTCTCCAAGAAAGTTACACGCGGTGCCTAAGCGCCGCCCGCGCCCGCACCGAGCCGCGGGCACCACCAGGGAATGGCCAGGGCGGGCGCGGCC
>WBMY01015137.1:271882-345106 GCA_013397315.1 Donacobius atricapilla | reverse complement strand
AAAAAAAAAAAAAAAGCTGCCGATTCAAAGGTGATTTTGAAAAGGATCATTGAGCATTTCACATATCCCAGTTCCTTTGCAGTTTTGCAATCAAATTAAGCCAGTTTAACTGTGTGATGCTGTGAAAGGTCAGTCCCAAATTCCACCCTGCACCATCCTCCTGTTTCCTTGTGCGGGCATTAGCCCTCGAACACAGTTCTTCTGTAAAAGTCAGTTATCAGTGGTAACAGATCTCTGATCCTATTGATGTGCAGCAGAATGGTCTCCAGGGTTGATGTAGGAACAGCAGCAGGAAGAGAGGGCAGCAACCCTCCAGCCTCAGGTTGTGTCCAGTATGCTTGAGAAACTTGGAGTTGTGCAAATAACCAAAGGAGCACAACTGAAGCAAGATACACCTCAGAGGGTGAAGGAAAGAGGAATGAGTGGATGAATGGTAAAGGTAGCATTCATCCAACAAAGAAGAAACAACACAAAACTTCAGTTTCAATGTGTTTTGCAGTGTTAGAAAATCTCAGGTCCCTTTTCTTGATTTAGTTTCAATGCTGACAGTATTGCACAGTGCTGGGAGTCCCGATACGTGTTCCTATCCCAAGGTTGACACACACCTGCTATTACCAAGATTTCTGAGCTGTTTCTTTGAGATGCTCTAGCACATAGTATGTTCAGCGGGAACATTCAAGGACTTGCAGTGAACATGCCCTTAAGCTTGAAAAGTGCTTTTATTTCTTACTTTACTTACTTTCCTTTAGCATTGTTCTTATTTTGCTAAATTGGCCTGTCAAAATACTGTTCCCTTTAATATATTTTGAGCAGTTCCAGGAGCAGCTTAGAGTTGCAGAGCAGTGAGTAAAGCAGGGGAGAACACAAAGGTGACATCATTCCTGTATGTGAGAAACCTGACCTTAGCTAGCACTGTTGGGAATCAGCCCTATTTAAAAATCAGATGCAGACATGGCATCACTCACATCATCATGGTGAGAATCCTGGTTTCTGAAGGGGGTTAAAGTGGTGATTTTAGGAAGCTAGCATCTTCCTAATTGCAGCAAGACTAAATCCAAATTAGTATCCTTAGTCAAAGAAATCAAAAAACTCTTAAGTCAAATCGAGTTCTGGTGTTTATTCCAAGTATATTTGAAGGTGAACCCACTGTTTCCCCAACTCCCCCCACACACAGGATAAACTCTCACTAAAATATCTTTTAAAACCAGGCAGTGTTCGAAGCAAACAAAGCCATCATCATATTTTATTTTTCCAGTGCCAAGGATCTGTTCACCAGCTTGTTACTCTACTTGCACATCCATGCATTCAAATAACACTCACTTTACACGTGAGTAAGATCAAACACAGGTCTTAGCCCACTCTTAGGTTTTGGGGTTGTGTTTTAAATACCTCCACAATATTAATTACAAAAATACACTTCTCATTCCCATATTATCTTATATTGTCCTTATTTCTGAGGATGCAGTTCCTAATGGGTTATTCACATAAATAATCCTATTTTAACAAGAACAGTAGATTTATTCATATTACTATGGAACAGTTGCATTTCAGAGAAATATATCCAAGCAAAGCATTCACAACTCCATGCAGAAGTCTGAAGAGGAAAACAGATTAATCTGATTTCAGAGCACAGCTCTTGGCACTCTCTTCTGTGAAGTTACCACTTGTGCTGTTTTGCTGCAGCTGAATTCTTGCCCTGTTTTGGATGACTAAGTTGCACTACTTGTTTCTTATTTTCAGAATTTTCTCTGAGCTTAAGAATTACTATTTCTTTTGTAGACCCACAACTTAGAGGGTGATTTTTTGTTATCCAAATACAAATTATCTGTTCTGCATAAGTCAAATTAGGATCTTAACATTTTTCTTTCTTTCTTTGCTGAAGGCAAAAGAAAGCTGAGTGCTTCAAGATCAATTCTAAGCACACTCTAAATGTCAGAATAGCCTATTAAAGATGTGCAGTTCAGGGAAATACCAGCAAATTTATTCTACATATTTACCATAGATTTTGGACTTCACTATTTTAAAAAAATCCCGAAGTCTTCATGACAATGAAATCGAACACACTAGAGTGATCTGAATATAACCTTTTGCATCACTTTAGAGAATCCTTGTTGATTAAAGACTGTATAAATGCCTGGAAGAACTGAAAACACAGGCATGAGAGGACTGGGAATTCAATAGGGTGTGTAGTCTTACAGCTTATTCATACTGCTGGCAAACTGTGTCAACTGCTTTCAACTAGTTAAAGGTTTGTGCCTGCAAATATATTTATTTCATTATGAAATTTTGCAGCATTTTTAAAACTTTATGCACCTTTCAGGCATCCATATCAAAGTCACAGACGAGAGGCTGATGTTGTTCTCAGGGCCATACCAGTAGATAGACAAGCTCAGAGACACAGACTCCAGCAGCTGAAGGGAACTCTCAGAGCACAAGCCCTAGGCATACTCTTGCTGCCTGCGCACTATAAATGGGATTACGCTTCTCCTGACAAGCACATCGGTTTGTGTTTGACAAGGCTTGAGATCTACGAAAATGTGGTGACTGAGGAGGATTATAGAAAGGTTTGAGCAGCTTTGAATAGTGGACAATGAGAAGACAAAGCCAAGTAGCCCCACCATCTGCATCCTGGTAGTGCAAGCACAGCAAAACGAGGCAGAGAAAAGGGACATGCCCAGGTCATGTGATGTGTGAGCAGCACTGGAGAGCTTCCAGCAGTGCATCCAGCTGTCAGGCATGACTCCATCCCAGGGAGAGAGCAGCCTCAATTCTATTGCTTTCTTTTATTAAACAGCAAACCTTGTAAGATTTTTTTGGAAGAGCAGAGGGAATCTTCCTGTGTAAAATACCTTGAAACACCAGCGCCCGACTTGGCTTTCTCTAACTTACACATAGAAACAGTCCAGTATGTTGTCAACAATCTTAAAAATCATGTTTTATAGGCAGTTCTCTTTTCTTTAAAGCACTTTGAAACTGCATGGTTCATTCAGTTTGTTTTGAAGTCTAACACGTTAGGTTTCAAAACTTTGTGGAAGCTGCTTCTGATCACAGACATAGCAGTGACATTTTCCCTACCCTTTCTATAGGCAGGCACCATCTCCCTTACCTTGAGAGGGATTTGAGCAACGCTATCCCCTCCCATGCATTCAATTCATTCTAGAAGAGCAGAAACAGAGAGGGGAGAAGGAAGCTGATGAGGTCAGGAGCAAGGAAAGAGCGGCATGGATTTAAGTCCCAAACATGAGGTAGAAAACAAGTTTAAGGGACCTCTAGCAGATAGACAAACCCTTCTAGAAAATATCTTTAGCTGGAGATGACTAAAGAACTAACTATGACTAAAGAAAATTGTTTTCAAATCAATGTATTAAATGAAAGAAAAATGCAAGTGGTACAACAATATAGAATTATTAGACAAAAAAGAACCTTAATGCTGAAAGTCTTGTGTATGAATGAAGAAATGAAGAAACATTAAAAAATACTCAGAGGTGATGTTGGTTCTAAATCTTGCCTAAACTTCAGAAATAAAATTGTGAGGAAGCAGCAGCCTCTTACACCAGCAACAGCACGAGCAAGAGACACTGACAGGGAACACTGCTCTAGGGCAGAGTCTTTCTTTAGTTATCAGTAATACATATTTACATTAAAAAAAATGCCCAGAGTGTCATCCCAAAGGCCAAATATTTCCACCCTGTTGGTTACTGATACCTGTCAGGTCTTACTCTTTGGCAAGTTTTCACCATAGAAGTGAAAAGTTGCTTTTATTACCCTGTGGTCTACAATAGTTCCCTTTGAGGTTTTTCTTTTCCTTTGACATCTCTTTTTTTGTCTTGTCAAACTAAAGGACTTCACTTTGGGCCTGAGCACTTGTTAAGCCTAAAATGCATTAAGCAATCTAGGATCTGCTGACAAGTCCTGAGAAGTCTCTATTAGCACTGCTACATCCTGTTAGCATTTTCCATGTATATTTTACAGGATCAGGAAAGCGGTCTTTGTACAACCCCTCATCCTCATATAGTAGAGTCAATGACTTGAGCTTTGGGGGTAACATAAGAGAGCTGCAAGAGAAAGTAGATCCAAGTCTTCCCATATGTTCTGGCACATGAAAATACTGTGTATTGTCCTTCCCTTCTCTCCTATTTGCTGTGCCACGTGCAGATAGGACAGGTACACTGGGAGCTGGCAAAGCCTCCCGAAGGGTATGAAGAGGGTAGAGGCTGAGGTGTAGGTTAATCACACTGAAATCTCCTGTCCCCCCTTTGCTATGTAGAGCAAAACTCGCTGCAAGCACATCGATTTTGATGCCAGCAGGTGCTGGTGGAATAATCTGTGGTTTACATCTTGAATTTTCACGTGGTACACAAACATCTTTCCACATAGAGCTGATAACTGGAGAGCATACCATCCCTCCAGTCTATTGAAGGGTCTAATAAGTACTTCAGGAGTAGCAGGTGAAACTAAAGATATTAAAAAAAAAAAAAGGGAAGAACACTCTATTGCCTTAGTACAAATCAAGAATAACTGCATTCTGATCAAGCAGAAATAAAGTGCCTCCCTTTAAAATCCAGTTCAAGGGAGCCTTGAAATCATTAAATGAGATTTGAGTCAACATCTCCAGTCGGAAACATTTAAGCTCTAAGGGACAGTTGTTAAAAGCGGGAAAAGGGCAGACAGAGGCCGGTGTCTGAGTTAGAAGGGAAAGTGATCTGCCAAGAGGCAGTAATGCTGGCAGGAAGGGAGGTGCCTCTTCAGAAAAGGCAAATTCATGGCCACTGCTAAAGGCAATCCTGTCTGCAGAGCAGCACTTCAGTTAAAGGCCACCATACAAGAAGGGGTGATGACCCTGACCAGGATGTTGCCTTATGGAGCTGTTCCAAAAGGCAGAATGTTCATTTCACTATAGCTGATCCAGTTGTCCCTCGCAAATAAGGCCAGACAGGCCATCTGGGTTCAGGGTCTGGTTGGAAAAAAACAATGAGTCTTTCAGAAAATCTGCTTAAGCTCCCTGAAGAGCAAAAGTGTTGGGGCAGTCAGGTGGGGTCATAATTGAATGGTTTCAGTTTTTCCTGCTGAAAGAAAATGAAAAAGCTATTTATTAATTTTTGATGGATGGAAGGTGTTTGCACAGCCATAATCAAAACATTTCATTTGTAGTGCTGTTGGGATAAGTCTTCTTAGGTTTAGGTGGCTGATAGAAATGTATTGTTTGTTAAGAAGAATGAAAAATGTTCTGAAAAAGGGAAAAAAATTAAATACAATTCAACAGCTGAAGAATGTAATAATACTTGTATATTTTTATTTACGTATTAAAATACTGACATTTCAGCCCTTCAAGCCCACAGGTCGCTTCAGATAATGAGATAGTTATTTCCAAGTGCCAAAAGTGTTTGCTGGACAGGATGGGTGTTTGCCAGCTCGCTGTGGCAAATCAGGCCATGTCACCTCCCATGAGCAAATAACGAAGGTAAAAGTTAGAGCTGCCATGAGGTGTTGTCCCCAGATGCTGCACAAATAACAGCAAGACCACCCAATGTTAGAGTCTGTGCCTGGTTGGTTTAATGACAGCAGCAATAGACAGGATATCAGGGATGTGGTGCTCTACCACATCACGTCTGCCATACATGTTCGTCACACTCACCTGGGCAGCCCCCAAACATTACTGGGAGTCTAGTTGTCATTTAAATAGGTTTGCTAAAGAGTTTGTCAAAACTGCTACTGGGGTTTGTTTCCTGGGAGGTAACATTTCCTCTCTCTTGCGTTGCCTCTGTTTTGCAAACATCCTTCAGAAAGCTGGCATCATGTCTGTATTAATTCTGGTGGGTTACAAGAAGATAAAGAGGTAACCAGAGCAACCAAAAAGATTTCAGGAAACAGTTTGGAAAAGATAAAGGAATGAAAAGTAAATCTTTTTTTCAAGTATATCCAATAAGCTGGTGGAGGGTTTATAGATGAAGTAGGTCCTACTGAACGGAATACAGAAGGAGCTCTCAAAGCAGATCTATTACTTTGGCAGAAAAACGGACTAAATTTTTGGCATCAGTGTGCAGAGTTCTATAAGTTCATGATCCACAAATTACTGTCAGCTTGGAGACTCTTTTGGTCACACATGACCACTTGACATCTCCTTTAAGACTTTTCCATTATTCCTCCTGTTTGTAATGGTCAGAGCCAGGATACAAGTCTGCGCAAGATGTTTGATACAGCCATTCTTTGCTTTTCTGTGCCTTTTTTTTTTTTTTAATTATAATAATTTGCTGTACCTGTATTGACAGTTCCATTCAAATCAAGGCCAGACTTGCTGGCAACCTGTACAAACATTTCTTCTCTTTTAGTCTTATCAGCAGACCAGCTAAAACCTGAAACAGTTTCATGTCTGACCCAGAAAAGCTGTTCTATACCTGGGCCTGTGCCACAAGTATCCCTTACGGAGCTGGAAGGCTCCAGTTCAGGAGAGCACACAGTATAACCACTGCTTCTAAGGACAGCACTCGAGGTCATTTTTCACTTAGAGTATGAACAGGAATCCCGAAAGGAAGAAAGTTTCCATGTGTTGGGGCCAAATAAAACCAGACAGGTTTTGAAACAAAACGGCCAGGTGCAAGCAGATGAGGGACAGATGGGTGCTAAAATAGCCTCGAGACATTTATGGTCTCAGGACATTCATCCAGTATATTTGATTTCCAAGTAATTAAAGCAATATGCTGTCGCCCTGATGTTTTCAGCCTTCTCTTCTGTTTCACAGTTTCATGATTTGGGTTGTTTTCTCACGCTCGGGTGCGTAAACACTGGCAATGTTTTCACAAATTCAAGGAAAGTTTTCATTCCTGTTCTTAGAGATATAGACATCTGATGGACAGTTGTCTTGACCAATGGGATGGGGAGAGGTGTCAACCCTCTCCCCCAGTCCCTGGCCTTTGTAGAAATACTATAAAATGGAGTCAGATCTTCTTAATTAAATAGTTCATGCCTTCTCACCAAAGTGTGTGTGTCTGTGTGTCTGTGTGACGAACAGCATCAATATGCTGATACATGAATTTGTGAAAAGCAGTATTACAAATGCTAATGAAATTTCCCCAAACTTAGCAAATTAGCAGGAGAGTTTCTTTGGGGGATTAGAATATGAAATCCCAGTCAAGCTCATATATGGAAAAGATTTGGCTTATTGTTCAATATAGCTGCCTTAATTAATGAGGGAAACAAGTGGCACTCCCAGTACTGGCTCAAGGTCTATTGTGTGCACATAAATGTTCTTTTGTTGGGAATAATAAAGGACTTTCAGTGAAAGGTGGGTGGCTGGATTCCTAATTCCACAGTTATACAATCACTTTAAGGTAATGTAAATACAGGCTGCTGCTCCAGGGGATAATCGACAGTTCTAAGCAC
The DNA here is from genome assembly GCA_013397315.1 of Donacobius atricapilla. Classification (NCBI taxonomy): domain Eukaryota; kingdom Metazoa; phylum Chordata; class Aves; order Passeriformes; family Mimidae; genus Donacobius; species Donacobius atricapilla. The sequence continues at coordinate 337,726 of WBMY01015137.1, read as the reverse complement.
TCTAGATGTGTATTCATAGCCAGCATGGTAACCAAACCAAGGAACTGTTCTATTTATAAATTAATGGGATCATGGAAACAGTGGAGATAGACTTCTCCTTCGTGGTGGCAGCCCACACCTTGGGTTAAAATTAGAAAGGAATTACACATTTTAAAAAGGGACTAATGTGAAATAAAATCCAGCTTAGAATAGTCAGTTTTCCCATATAATAATATTTGATCTAAAACAAGTAGAATCTCACCAGAACATGCTAACAATTGTCTGTAGTCCAGGCTTAATGCTGCTGAAGTGGCTCCCCAAATAAAATACCCTCTGAACATGAGCAAAAGGTAGACTGATGCACAAGCAAATAAGTGCACAGGTTGTTAACCATGAAACGTGGGAAAGAGTGGCACAGGTAATGAATAGGTATTATTTTCTCATTAAATATTACTGGAGCTATTTGTAGAAGCCCACCAAAAATATTGATACCATTACGATGATGAAAGCATGCTCCAAAGTGCCTGTTCATTTACTAGCGATGATCAAACAATTATTTCCTTACAGAATTAGTCTCAACCATGAGCTGTTTCAGTCAAGAAAGGAAACTGCTTACCATCCAAATCCAGCTGCTAACAGGAACTATTTTCCTCCTTCAGTGAGACCACTTGTGTCTGGGATAACCTTTACAGACACCATGAACAACTTGAATAAAAGAACATGATCTCCTCCAAGAATTCAGAAAATGAACAACAGGATGTTGTGATGAAAATACAAGCCTCTAGGAGTGGCTCTGACCCAAGCCTTTTGTGGTCAGTGGATAAAGAAAACAGTGATGGAAATTGTATACAAAGAAGGGAGGTGTGAAGGTAGCATAGAGTTGACAGCAGATTTCTACCTGGATCAGCACCTTTTAAAAAATCAGTGTCTGAAAATTATTACAACGAAATCAAAATTATCTTGGCAGGAAAGTTTTCAAAGAACTGTTGTATTTATGTGCAGTCACAGAAGACATTTGTAGTAGAGTCATTAAAGCAACTTAAAACCTTACTGACTTTTGTGAATTGTAATTTATTCTACAACCTTCATTCACATGTTCATCAAAATAATGCTTTACCTCCAGCCACTGAACCTTGATTTGTCCCCTGTGATTGACACATTCATTACCTTGGACTCAACTACTGTGCTTTTTTTATATTAAAACTAGTTTGCTGCCAGAATTACATGGACAGAAAATGTTGCTGCATTGATTCCCAGTGTGAAAAGTGATCCTGCAGAAATATACAAATGCCACCCACTAAAAACTGAGACTTAGAGGAAAAGAAAATCTCTGTAAAATCTATAGCCCCTGAACATGATCACAGAATATTTTAAAGGACCTTGAGGATTACCTTCTTTAGGGTAAAATAACACAATTTACTTATATGGATCCTGGGAGAAATCATTTTATGATATATCTTCATTTAACATGAAAGACAAAGTAATAATTATGGTATAACATTTTTAGGCAAGTGTGAATGAATAATTAATCCCTGCAGTTCTCAGCCACTGGTTCTGTTAATTCTACTTTAGAAATTAGAAACCTGATACAAGATTGGAAAAATTACTTTGCGAAAGTTTTTTCTCTTGCCGCTGATAACATTACCTCTCACATCCTTTGATCAACAGAACACAGCTAAAGGAGGAGCTTAGAAGTCCCTTCCATACTTTCATATCAAAACCAGGAATAATATCACAATGAAAAAATTAGTGATTAGAGAACATGAACAACACCTGACAGAGGTGTCAGATACAAACTGTCTTTGTGCCAATTTTTTTTGCATAGTCCTGTCTGACATTTTGCTTTTGTGCCACATTCAGTAGCAAAATGTTTTATTCTTCGAGTTGCATTAAACTAAGACAATGAGAGACATACAGATTTATTTTTTAATAGGATTCAGCCTGACCAGCAGTCATTTAGCTGGAAGTGGCTTTGCTTTAAGGCAGAGCTTCCTGACTTGGTTTGTACAGGCACTGTCATCACAGGAGATGGCACTGCACCATGTCATTACCAGCAGTGGCAATTGCAGCTTCTGGCTGTGTGCAAGGCTGCACATGCACTGTCAGAGATGAGATCCCAGCCCTAGCAAGTCCTTTCTGACCTTTGTGCACAAGAAAGAGGTATTTGGTTGTTGTCTGTCTCCTCTGGGATTGTTTGAAATCGCTCCCACTCAACTCATCTTAACCTGCAGGGTGCCTGCTTTAGGATTGAAATCACACACGGATTTTTAATGCTTGACGTCCATAAATTTCCAAACAGTGGCCAGTGAAAGCACCATTGCATACTTAACATCTGCTTTTCTGCACATGAGAAAAAAGTGACATGCAGAAATGTTAAGGCCAATGTCCTCAAGAGCAGTAGTGAAGTCCCACTGAAAGCAATCTAAGCTTGGAGTCTAACAAGCTGTGGACATCTGTGCTCAGATGACCTAAATGGAAATTCTCCAACTCATTCTGAGCTCCATCTCTCTTCATGAAACCAGACCTGTCCCTCCAGAACACAGAGACTGCTGTTCATGCAGACACAATGTACCGATATGTGTGACAGACTGAACTTTTAGCATCTGAAAGCTCCTTTGATGTTCAGAAATGTCTCCAGTTCTTGGAGGGAGCCACTAGGTTAATTGCCAACAACAGAGTCTCATAAGGTTTTGAAAAGCAGACTTTATTTTATAGGCACATCATTGCTTTAATAGCACTGGGTTGCACAGCTCGCTTCACCATTTGTAAATGATTTTGTTTGATTACATTGCATTTCCTCAGTGTCGGCAGGATTCAAGTAAAAAAGTTACTGCTTTCATTCTCTGTCATTTCTCAAGATGGAAAAAAACAGTAAACGTCTAGCGCACAGGAGCAGGGCACAGACAGAACTGCATGCGACGCAGCAGAAGTCAAGACAAATTGAATTTTGAGCGCTGAACAATTACAGCTGCAAGACAATCACACTACACTTGCTCAGATGGGAGTTTGCTTTTTGCAGGATAGAGATGAATGTTGCCCACGAATACATACAATAATGCATTTTTATACTGAGAAACAAAGACTGTCCAACACAGACAAGAATGAGGGTTTCATAACAAAACAGCTCGCATGAAATTAGCTTCCTTATTATTTCTGACTATAAAAGTTGTATTCCCTCAGCTGTAAAAGTTAAAGGCCTAAAAGAAAAGAACTGCTTACAGAACTCTAAAACTGCCCTTAAATCAGCTTTTCCCCCTTATATTACAACTCTTTGTGACAAAAGCATAGCATTCTGGATTATTTTTGTAATTAAGTAGTTTATGTGGTTGTTATATTTCTTCCCTGAAAATCTGCATTTTAGAATTTTATTAAATTCCACCAATAGAAGCGTACAAAATCAGAAATCCTCAGAGGAAAGTAATATTGCTCTATGAAAGAAAAAAAGCATGACTTCTAATGTAGTTTTATGAACACCGTAAAAGAAGCGCATATGGCATGGAAACATTTCAAAAATGGAGAAATATTTTGTAAGTTTCACTGTTTTTAGGTTTTACATTCTGTTTTCTGAATGTATGTTTCTGAAGTTAGCATCTTGCAATTTTTTAAAAACATTTTCTAGCATTGCATAGGACAGACAACCTAAAACCAACAAGGCAGGTATCTAGCGTGCTGCACACTTTTATACACCAGTTACTTCAGTTACTAGCACTTTACACTGACGGTACCTACTGTATTTGTAAAACTTGTTTTTAAATCAGCTTGTCAAAGCTCTTGAGAAGCAATCTGGGCAATAAGGTGGGTATTTTAGTGTCTACCATGAATACAGCCAATTACTGAATCAGAGGTCACTCTCTCCATACAGTGCTGATGAAAAAGAGGTGTAATCCAGAGCCCCAGGAACAGACCCCGGGCCGGTGTACGGAGGCATTCTCTTGATGCAGTACTGAGCCTGCTCAGGAGGCAGCTCTCGACGCAACTCATCTGCTAGGATATAAGGCTGGGAGGGGGAAAAGGATTGACAAATTCAGTATGTGTTCTTCAAAAACACAAAATATATTTATTTTCTGTGACTAATAAATTTGGATATCTTTCCAATTTTTCTGAGACCAAATATTTTCCTCAGTAAATTCCATCACAAATTATGAGTTGGAAGGTACAATTCCACCTACAGATTAGGTCAAAATGCAGTTTCAGGATACGTGACTGAGTATGTTAGCTACCAAGCACGGTGCAGCCATGGGCAAACTCCTACTCATATGGCTTATCCCTGGATAGTCAGTATCTCTGCAATGCACTACTGCCCCTTCTGCAGTGACAGGACAGATGCAGGTAGTTCCTGTTAGTTTCAAGGTTCTAATATATGTGTAAAGAAAGATGCACTATTGTTCTAAATGGTTTGCATTTATGACATGAGGGATACCCTCTGTTAACAGACTTGGCATTGCTTAAAATAGCAATCTAATGAAAACCACTTTTTCCTGAGACCATCTTCCACACGAATTGCTACTGAGAACATGTCTGGAATTTAAAATGTGGTCCACATTAACTGAGATCACAAAATCAATACAAGTAGCTGGAATGAGAAAATCAATAGAGCGAGCTTGGGCAAATAGACCTGTACTGCCGTGATCTCTCCTTTGTCCACAGCACAGGGTTGGTTTAGTGGCAGCCCTCTTTATGGCCCTGACTCTTCCAGAAGCTCTTGTGTTGACATTATACTCCCTTGCATCTTCGAACACCACTCAGTCACAAGTGCATCTGGCAGTGGGGACGAAAGTTTGCCAAATTCAGGAGCTTGCTCTACAAACCCTGTAATTAGTGGAGGCCTCCTCCTACTGCTCCTGCTAGGATATGGACACACCATGTTGCATCACCCTATTGAGTGAGCTGTCTGGTCATAACATGGCTCACAACCAGGTGTAGTCTTCTGCACCTGATCTAGGCTATGTTCCAGAGGGCCCAACTCTGCACTGGAACATCCAGGCAACAGCATGAAAGGTAAAATGAGTTCCCCACTAATCAAGGTTGTGGTGTGGAAATGACCTGATGTACAAATATATCCATTATACACACCAACCATCTAAGTCTTGTCTAAGATGCCTAATTTTATGTTGGCTCTGTGATATGAGGAAACACAGATCAAGCCTTGTATTATGCACCCACTTCAGGTAAGAGTCTTGGTTCCGAATGAGAAGAAAGGCACATGCTTTCTCTGAAGTCTGACAAGCTGCAACCAAAGCTTCATTATTACTAAAAGGCTTGTAACAAGACGGGCTAAACAGGAGAGCGATTGAATCCTTGCAGCAGCAGCACGGTGACTGACCTTATCTGAAGCCAGGATTCTGAAGGAAGCTATCACTTGCTCAGCTGTGTCTGTGTCTGCTGTTTCTCTGGTCATGAAGTCAATGAAGGACTGGAAAGTGACAGTTCCTTGCCCATTGGGGTCAACCAGAGACATGATTCGGGCAAACTCAGCTTCACCCTTTCACAAAATCCAAAACAAAGAAAATGGTCACCATAATACTGATCTCCAGCAGCCCAAGCCTTGTTACAAAGCTTTAAAGCATCTTCCTGACTCAGGAGCGTCAACATCAGAGCCAATGAAATCTGCATCTTAAATGCCCACCCCACTTTTGTAAAAAAGACTGTGCTTTTGAAAAGTGTATCCATTGTCCTAAATACATAATATGTACCTTTCAATTAACTGTCACCATCCTCTCTCCCTTCCATCCTCCCACAATGCCTGTTTAACTTGTTCTGACTTAACATTTCATTTTCCATCCCCTCCTAAAACCATTGTAATTTAGGGACCATGCAGGGAAGTAAAACAGTAGCCCAACAAGCAGTGTAGTCACAGACCCACAGAACTAAGAAGGGAAACAATTTTGAAAATTTCATGTCAAATACAGGACAACTTAACTAAGGATAATCTCTTTCTTTCCCATTAAAAAGGTGAATTTCAGAGGAAATTTTTAGCATAAATAATTGAAGCAAGGAAAATGCAACCCCCAAGGCAAGTTTATGAAAATTAAACAGCATCAAACTCATTCTTCATCATGCAGGTAGAAAAGGAGAAATTTACAAAAACATTAGTTTAATAATTGTTAATTTCAATTTTTAAAGTTTCCTTAATTCAAAGAGCAATGCAGTGCACCATGGAATATGGTTTTCAAATGTCTTGTTAACTTTTAACTTCCCTTTTAACCATTTGGAAATAAAGAAAAAGCAAAGAAAATACTGTCTGTAGTGTAAATTACATTAGTATCCTCTCTGTTTAGATAAGCTTTAGTATTGCTGTGGTTAACATTTTAGCTGTGAGCAGAATCAGTTGACATTTTTTCTTAAAGCTCATACCAAATCATAACCCATTGAAATTAAGCAAGCTCTGAAATCGTCATGGTCCATCAATCCATTCTTCCTCTATTGAGCAAAACCACGTAAGGAATATAGAAGGGAGGGTTTGAAGAATCCAAGGTAATTTCCAGAGAGATGACGAGTTTGGACCATTGGCATATTGGATCCAGTGCATGAACAGTATTCATTGATGTTGCCCAATCAGGTCACCCGAATCATCATCAGTTTTAAAAGAGGAAGAAGTAACTAACATATTACACACAGGAAAGAGACATTTCCACCACAAAAAAAGTAACATCAGGAAAGGTCCGGGGAGAGATAAGGGAGAAGAGGAGGTAAATGGGACAAGGATACAGAGAACACAACCAGAGAAGACAAAGAGAAGAGCAAGGAGAAAAGTTTGTTACTAAACTAGCCAAACTTAGCAGATGCTCATGCTGTCTCCCTGATATGAAATATCTTTGAAATGTTCTGCATGGAATCTCTAGCAGCTAAAAGTACAGTGAAAAGCAGTGAAATACTTCATTCCAAGGCCAAAGTAACTACATTATGAGAGCAGTCTTCTGATATATGGGAAATAAGTACAGGGATTTTCCTTCTGACTGCAGGCTGTCAAGACTCTGAGTACAGCAGAAATGTGCATACTGGCTTAAAGGATGAGACCTGCAGGACCTAGAAGGAGATCAGTTGAAGACTTTGTATGAAATGAGATTGCTCATTTTCTAGGCAATAACATATCTGCAACATACTAGACTTGAAGCTGAGTAAACATTAAATAGCATGAAATTAAGAAGGTAAATAAATGTTTCCTCTGTGCTGTGATAGATTGCAGTGGCTTGGAGAGAATTGTGTCATCCTGTATTAGGAGAGAGCATAAGAGAACCTGTATTGAGTCTGAGAAAAGGAAAACTGACATAAGTCTAAGTGCAAGAAGCATAGGAGCTCTCCTAGGTATCTAGCAGTGTCCAAATAAAATATCTCAAACCAAGTAAAACAAACAAACTGAAAAACCTTTGAAAAATGCAAAGAAAAATACAGCTCAAAGTGATGCTGACAGTCCATCTAAAGCAGTTTTCTTCCCAGAGGCAGTACCCTTTCAAAGCATTATGACCAACAGACTGGAGTTTAAACATGCAAATTTTTTGGCTATTATTACATCTGAAAACAGAATTATTTCAGTTTCCTCTACCTGCAAGTCATTTCCAACCTGTCCTAGACTGATGAGGCAGGCTTTAAATTCATCAGATTGTAGATTGTCAGATTCATCCTAACATCCCATCACAGGTCATGCATTTGAGAAGGGGAAAGGAAAGAAAGAAAAGTCACAGATCAGGTTAGTTGGTTAGTAAAGAACAATCTATTTGCAAAATAATCACATTCTTCCAGAATTTCATGGAAATGTAATGTCAAAATATGCAATGAATTACCTAAAATGTGTGCAGTTTTTGCGGTTTCATGCTTTAGACTTTTTCTTAGTAGAAGAGGGTTCTCATTTAAACTGCAGAGTTAAAACTGCTTCTTTCCACCTTTCCACCATTGCTGACAAAGCAGATTTCATTCTATGAGCTGCCATTTGCTTCCTTCCTTTTCTGTTGTCATGCAGTGTATGTGAGATGCAATAAAAATATCACTGAACCTGGGCAAAATGTGTTTTCCCCACTCAATTACTGCTACTTCCTTCTTGATCTGTAATGCTACTTAATATAATATGCATATCTCAAAAGAGGTAAGTACAAAAATTTATAATTGACAACTTATTTTCAATTATCTGTCTTCTTTAACAGTATATACAGTCAGGTTTTGCTTTGAAAACTGACTTTTAAAAAGTGCCATTGAATTCCAGGTTAAATGGTTCCTAGTAACAACACATCATACAGGAACATTGTTTTTAACCAGAATCTTTTTCTATTTTGCAGGGGAAGAAATTCACACTAACTTCTTAAAAACTGGCTTGTCTTTTTCTTCCTGTTCATATAAAATGTGTCCTATCAGAGGGGTACTTTAGAGTGAGTTAACGTAAATACAATTAAGGAGATATTCCAAGATGAACAATAATTACCCTTATTGATTGTACAGACAGTTTGGAGAAGATCCAGGGTTTTCTCTCTGCTACATATTTGCCTGCTAGATGAATAATTTATTTTTGAAAATTTCTATATAGCTATGCATAGGTAAAATTATATGAGTTTTAACAAATGCACTGGGCTTATTTAATATACTAATAGGATGAAGTGGTGCTTTAATAAGTTAATAACACCATGCATTCTTAAAATATCATGCTGTTATTGACTCCCTCTGCATCAATATCCACCAGCCCCATAAAGGAAAGATGAAAAATAACAGTGGGAAGTCAATGAAGAGAAAAAAAAGCAAAGTTACAAATCTGGAGCAGCATTTAGTTAAAAGCCATAATCACAGTAAAGTTTTTATCCTTTAATATTTCCATTTTATATGGTGATTCCTGCTATTCAGCATTCAAAATGGCTTATTTTATCATTCTCAAAATGTTAATCTAGGTTGGTTTGAAACTTTCAAAAGCTGTCCTGGAGACAGGCTATGGCAGGTCCCACCAGGGGTGAAGTTACTCATTTTACCTCATTTCTAAAGCTGAAGATACTTCCGTGTGACTGCAAACAAAATGATATAAAAACAGGAGCTAAGAGCCAAACCCTGCCCCTCCATCTCCTCGAGCAGGTGTTGGTGGAGGATCATCAGCTACCAGCCCACCCCAGGGGGCTGGCTGGGTGGGCGGTGTGTGCAGGAGCTCCCCAAGCAGGCACACACAGCAGCAGGAGCTGAAGCAGTGACGGGCAGACCGGAGTGAGGGGCTGGCACATCCTCCAAGATACCATTTTCTTTAGGAGAGAAGTGCAGTGGTTGTGCTGCAGCTCAGAACAGTCATATGGTTAAGTGGGACTCCCTAGTGAAGGTCGAAGTAGTAGTGCCAAGTGCTATAGCAGGTTTTCACATTCTTGTAGCAAAATTTTCAAATCTTCATCATATGATGCCTAAAAAAGCATCTTTGCAGTATAGCAGAGTTTCATGGAATGGCATTTTGCAATTAAGGCGCAGATCAAGCCTGTGTGAAGGCTTTCTCAATTGGAAATGGTTCTTGATATTTATTTTTATTGTTTGCAGACCAACATTAGGAGCTGACATTAATGTTTTAATGCATATAAATAACTTTGCCTTGTTCATCCTTTCCTGCCAATACAAAGAAAAAGACTAAAATCTCCTTCATGTTTCATTATTAGTCCCCAGAAATCTTTTCCCTTCTCCTTGCAATTTATATGTGACCTTATAAAACAAGTGAACTTCTGAGTCAAACTAATCCAATCCTAAATATGTCCTTAATTTTCCTGGATGCTAATCGACTTGCATAAGCCTGAACATATGACTCCTTTAACAGGGAGCTGTTGGTTTTCTGTTAGCAAAATATAGGGTGGCATGATGCTATTTTTCTGCATGCAGAGCTCCTACTTGAAATCTGTAGTTTGCAGAAAAATCAATAGTAGAATGTATTAGCAGCCATTAAAATAGTACAGGCAGAGAAGCTGCAGATATTTCATCACATACTTCACAATCTTATTTAGATTTTACTAAATATACTGAATCTGAAAAAGGAATCCCTGCATAAAGAGATGTCAAAACCAGTGACTGACAACCTATCTGTGTGGTATCCTGGTTTGGCTGCATACGATTATTCAGCTATGCACCATTTTGAACACTTCTAAACTGCTTCTGTGATTCAGACATTCTGTCCCACTTTCTCTTTTTTTCTCCAAGCAGTCACATTAGGGAAGGAAATATAGCAGCACTGCTGAAGATTTATATTTATAAGTACAACTAGACTGTGCCTTCAGGCACTATCTCTAGCAAGGAGTAGGGCAGCAGTGGTAAGCAAGGGTAAGCCTCAGCACCCTCAGGAATAAGCCCTGGGGCACCAGTGTGTGTTCATGCCTGCTGGGAGCACAAGAGCCAAGAGGGTTACCCCCATGAGCCAGGGGAGACAGCATGTTTGCCACTTGCCTTTTCAAGGATGACTTGTAAAGCTCTCTGTGCCAGCACATCTCTGCTGGAGATGAGCTGAAAGAAACATGACTCTTCCTGCCCTTGTAATTCTCACATGCACTGCGAGAATTTTTTAAACACATTCTTCCCAGGGAGGAAGATAGGGGTTCGTTTTTCAGATTCATAAGCAAAGGAAGTTGTTTCTAGAAGCACCCTAAAAAGAATTGCTAGATTTATGTATACCAAAATGCATACTTTAAAATGGGGAAGGGAGCCACTCTGAATATTAGTACTTTGCTGACATCCTCAACACACACTGCCAGACATTAAGAAATGTCTTAAATGTGAGAAATGCCACACAAGTCAGAGCTATAGCATGCATAAATTATTCTGTTGTACTTAGATATTTAAAGGCTCCTTGTCAGTGACAGTATTAATTTTTGGGATCCTTTCTGGCTATTCATCATGGTGAACAGCAGTCCAATCCTTCAAGTGCATTTTTAAATTATATCAGGCATTCAGAAATGCTGCTAAGAGTCACAAAGTTTTTACATATATTGTTAATTCCATCTGACATGAAGAAGACAGTATTTTTCATGGTAGGGCTTATGTTCAGATAATCCAGTTTTATCTTCATTCCTATTTAAGGAAATCAAAACCATAAAATAATCCATTACTGCCTTCTCTATCTAACATGAACAAATATAAAGTCTTCATTATTTTATGTACACTGTAGTAACTCTGAAGCACCCTGAGTTTCCTTTATTCACCAACACTAAATATTCAAGTGTGCAAGGACACAGGAAAGATAGAAAACTGAAAAACAAGCCTGTCTTTCTCCAACATGTTTGTTCAAAGTCTCCTTCTGGCCTGTGTAGATTGAGTTGCATCTGTCCATTAAGTGACAGTATAATTTAATCCTTATAAATTTCTCATTTATCAGTGTTTCTACTATCTGTTCCCCGCATAAGGCTTGATGGTTGAGTGGTTTTAGATCTTACCTTCTTCCTTTCTTTAACATATGCTACAGTGAAAATAATTGTTACACTTTGTCAGTGCTAAAGTCCACCTAGACCAGTTTCCCATGTCTGATTCTGAGGGATGGGGTATCCTAAAGAGGGCATTTGTAAGATGGTCCTTTCCTTATGTGATCCTTCCAGACCACTTTTTTTAAGCCATTGGATTATATCTGTCATGGGGAAAGGCAGGGTCTACAGCTAAACTTGCAGACCAGGCCCAGGTTGTTGAGGCCATAGAAACAGATGAGGATGCATGATAGATGAAACATCTGTCTCCTGCAGAAGGGACCCAGCCTAAAGCCATGACCCATTACAGCCTGAGGAAAGAGACAGTCAGGGACAGGTAAGAATCTAGGAGGTGGAAAGCAGTTTTTGTGTTACACATTATTGTTGTAGCCCATCTCCAGTGTGCTAGCAGCTGTGTAACACAATCACCTTCTTCCAAGTCATACAACCTTTCCAAAGGCCTTGCTCTGTTTTATGCTTTGGTATTTCAATGTCTTACTGCATCTGCAAAGCCTGAAAATCCATAACAGTAGGGCTGGTTGGTGTAGGATTTAGCCTTTCCCTTCAGCAAGCCTGAGGCACCAAGAGCTGACTGTGGTATCTCCTCAGCCACTGAGCCAGCCTTGCTGCAAGCAGGCCAGAGAATGCTCCTATGAACTACAAAGGTACAGGGATGCTAGAAATGGCCATCCATACTTGGATTCAGTCACGTTGCTACTTTGCTTCTTTATCTCTAGGGAGCTGTCAAGTCTTTGTGCAAAGACCTTGGTTTCCCTTGGAGAGGTCTCTCAAATACAGGCATGTAATTTATCCAGTCCTGGTACTTTGTCTGCTTTTAATAGCTCTAATTGCTCAATTATCTGCTCCAGTGCATTGGGAAAGCCATTTGGTATGCTACTTCATTCCACCCCGGGAAATCTATCTCTGCTTTTGTGATGTTATCTTCTGCTTCCTTAGAAAATACAAAAAAGAATTATGCTGCACTAGAATTGCATTAGATTTTTTCCATAAAATCCCTTCTGTGTAGCTAAATTTCCCTGCACTTGTATGTTTCTTCAGCAAGCAGAGGTTTGACAATTTTGGTCTTCTTCCCAAACAGTTAGGGGTATTGTAAAGAAGATTTAGTAAACTGTGACTGTCAGCATCCAATCCATATCAAATGCAAGTGCAGGTATGGGCAACCGATTTGAGCAGAGCTGGACAAACACGATGTTAGTGAAAAGAAAGTAGAATTTTGCTGTACCCTGAAAGTATTTGAAGGAGCTGATTCAACAGACTGGTGCTGCATTATGATAAGTTTTTTCAGTATTTGAATTGTGAACTTGGTTTTAAAGGTGGGTTCATGTGAGCACAGAGCCATCAGAACTAAATCATGTTCAGATTGTTCTCCAACTGCAAATGCCAGATCCCCATCTGCATATATTTTGCTATTGCATCTATTAATATTTATCTTTATAACACCCTGTCCATGAATACTGCATAACTCACAGAAGTGAGCTCAGTTTCTTCACAGTAGTGCTTTCCTTCCTGCTTTTTTATTCATCCATATTTAGATAACTAAAAAATGTAACAGCTTCTTATTTCCCACATACAGCCAGAAAAATAAAGGATATTCCTGGACATCTGTAAGTGTCCCAACTATATTCCCTGCAAATACATTTCTAGGGAGACAAGTTGTAATTCAAAGGGGAAAAAAACCTCTGTGATATAAATTACAGCTAAATTTAATGAGATGGAAACAACTGCAAGTACTTAGAACATGCTGTACTGTCTTAAAATAAAGGGTCATGTTATTTTCCAAAACACACAGATTTATGCAGTTCTGCTTATTATTTGAACAAATACTAAACCATATTAGCAGAGCTATAATTCTGCATTACACTTAGAAAACAAAAATTAATCTTTAATTTATGTGCACAATGCTGCTAGACTGTGGGGAGCCCTGGGCAACATGATCTAGAGGAAGACATCCCTGCCCAGGGTGGGGAGGGTGGAACTAGATGGTCTTTAAAGTCCCTTCAAATCCATACCATCCTATGACTTTAAAAGGCCATAAATTCTTTCTTAATTGGTATTTTTTTTCCTCTTTTAAAAAGAGCTCATTGCTAGTACATTTGCAGGTGTTTTAAAAGGCTTATGTTTGGAATGCCAAGAAACTTGCTTTTGGGAAGCATAAATATTGCTAGTTGAGAAAAAGCAGGAGTACTGTACCCTGTCAAAGTGATTGAATGATGCTCTGAAGTCATTCATTTGTTCCTGGGTGATACCCTTGGCATCTCTTGTGAGGATCTGAGTCTCAACCTCATTGATAGTTCGAGCAATGGTGGTAAGCAGGAGCTCCCATCCAACACGGATGTGCTATGAGAGAGAAAATACTGAGTTATTATGGAAGCAAATATATTCTTTTAGGAGTATAGAAAGTACAATAAGAAAAAAATCAGCTCTAAATATTTATGTGATACCTTTTCCATACCACCAATTCTGTATTATGACCAAGGATCTCTAAAAATAATATCAGCCTTCAGAAAAATACTATCTGGTTTCTAAATGGGTACTTCTTCACTAAAAAGTAAAAATAAATGAAAATAAAACAAGTCTTATGAGTTTGTCAGAAAGCCTGCCAAATTCCATCTTCTGTGGCAGTCCCTTTAAATCAGGGAAGGTAGGTACACAGCACAAGAGGATAGAATAAACTAATAAATACGAAAGGGAGTAAATTACTACCTCCATGGTATAGTTGGTATGCTTGTTGTCAAACACCAGGGCTTCTTGTATAAGCTGATGATCTCCTTCCAGTTTGTCAATATTGTGTTTATAATTAATGATATTGTGCTCATATTGCTTCAGCTGATTCATCTGGTCCTCCAAAGGCCCTGTCATTTCAATAGAACTGCGGGCAATTTCCTGTCAAAAGAAAAAAAGACACCCCCCAGTCCCACAAAATTTGAGCTTCAGATGTGCTAATTTGACCACTGTTGACATAAATATGTTGTATTTTTATACTAAGAAGCAATAGTAATTTCATACAGTGGAAATGAGAAATTTTACTGCAGAAAACACATTTCAAAAGAAACGTGTCACATTTACACCTGGAATTAATATTGGGACTCCAGTGAACCTGGTACCTTTTCTACAAAAAGCAGAAGCTAAACAGTAATTGTTTAGTGATTGATTTCTCAAAGCTGAATCTCCTGGTCACCATCAAGGTACCACTTGTACAGAGTTCCACAGTTTTTAGAATAATCTTAACAGATGCGAAATAGCTACAGATCAAACAGCTGGCAAACTGTCACTGACTTTGCTGTTGCCCTGTTTATAAAGTAGAGATAAAAAAATTATGAATCACTTTGTTCATCAGCTTCTGCATGAGGGTCTGACACTCACCTCCATCTTGGTCTGGATCCATGGCCCAATGACATTGGCCTGAGCAGCAAACTGGCGGCGCAGGCGCTCGTTGGCGTGCTGGCGGGCTAATTCCTCCTGCAAGGATTGATCCCTCTGAGGCACCAGCTGCTTCACCTGTTACAGTGGGAAGGCACTAAAGGTCAGTAGGCACAACTGAATAGTTTAAAAAAAAATGGAACAAGTAAGTCTACAGCTACTAATCTGCATTATTGGTCTGAAGGTAGATACCAGAAGAACAAGCCAGAATGATCACTGTTTTATTTACAAATTCTGTGCTAACACAAGAAATTTGTTACATGGTCTTGGGCAGCCTGACATGCAGAGAGAAGAAATTCTCACCTCTGGTTGGATTCAAGTTCGAGACAATTATTTCACTATAACTGCTCTTAGAGCAGTTACTTTGTTTTTCTTTTGAAAAATGAAGGTTATTTTTCAATCTCTAAGTAACTGTTCTAAGAAGGGTCAGTGCAAAACATTTTATTTGAGCACTTCCATTAGAATAGGATAACATGAGGTATGTTCTGGCTGTAATGTGTGTCTGGAGGTCTCTAATTCATTGCAAATACTTTTGTTTGGCTTACCTTTCTGAACTGCCCAGGGAGATTCTAACCTTAGTCCTTACTACTTGATTTTTATTACCCACTGAGCGTGTGTTCTTGTCCATGTAAGTTTTTGTCCTTCTACATTTTACGCAATCATTTACTTGCAGTATTTAATCTGTCTTGGTTCCTAATGAAATGAAATTGGTGTGATTGCTCTAGGAGCCTCTCTTTAATTCCCTCCCAGTACTTTTCAGTTGCTAATGCTGATTTTAATCTATGTTAATGGTTCCAAAGATGTTGATTTTATAGAACATTTTTGAAAAGCAGCATCTGGGTAGAAGAAACGCAACAATTAGTCCTTATACTAAGAGAAAGAACACAATCATTTTCTGTTCTTTTAACAGCACCCCTGGCCAGGCACCAGCTCTGCAGTAGCCTCAACACATGCTTCTCTTGCCCTGGCAGAAAGCCAAAGAGGACATAGGTAATACTGCCTGACGGGAGCCAGGGATGTTGTGAAGCAAGCCTGGCAAACATAAGGGAGAGCATAAGGTACTGTAGAAATTCATTCTGGCATCTGATGATCTAGAATAATTTAAAGATTTACTGTAAAGTTCTCTGAATATTCTCAGTAATCCTAAACTGGAATAACGTGTTACAGTGTCCTTTTCGTATTTAGCAATTCAGCATACATTACCTTTTCCCACTTGCTACGAATCTCTTCGACTGTAACAGTGCTGTAAGGATTGGTTGCACTTATTCTCATGCTGTAACTCTGGATGACTTTTTCAACTTCATTCTGGATTGACAGTATGGCCTGTCGTTCACCATCTGCCTCTGGCAAAGTAGCTTTAAATTGATCATGTGCAGAGATTAAACTCTAAAATCAGAAACAGAGATGGAAAGCATGAAAACTCCGACATTTCTTCCAGCATCTGGAAGATTTGCTGTAAATAAGCACAGCTCCTTCTCAGGCTCTCAAACGTCCTGGCTACTGGGTGTAGATACAGGAAATAATACACTTACCTGAATTTCCTCTATGCTATGAACAATAAACATGTCTTGTAGGTCTTCCATAGCACCTTCCATCCAGTTGTTGAAAGGAGCAGCTCTTTTGGCAAACTCCAAGTGAAGCTGATCAATTGTTTCGAGCAATTTCTCTGTCCTCTGTACAGGTTGGGAAAAGTACATTCTTTTATTATTAGGGCCACGTCTAGCTCCATACACATACCCACCCATATACAAAGTCATGCCTTGGCTTTTCAAAAGCATTTGATTGCATTGATCAATTTCACCACCTGCTTTAAGGATTCTCACTCAAGGCAATAGGACTAATTGCAGTAAAAGTATTCTCATATCCAGCACATTAAAAGGGGTGGGTATATGCCTTTGAAGTACAATATTGATATTTTAAGTATTTTTTAATATATATTTTGAGTATCTTTGTTATTTGGATCTATCTGTAAATTAATTAAAATTTGCTAATTTTTATTTAATGATTTCTTTTAAGTACAAAAAGGAAGAATTACACATATGTTTCCCACCTTGGCACTTATGTCTATGACACCCTCTTTTCCAAAAGAACAAGGCTTTGCAAAGTATCTCAGTGCTTTGCAATACTCACTACCAAAAATTAATCTACTCCTGGACAGAAAAGTATGCAAGACTGAAAGCTCAGACTAGTATGAAAAGGTAACTAACCAATGGCTTTTAGCCTTGCTGGACATCAGATTCCCACAGAGGAGTGCTACAAACCACATGCCATTTGTTGCTGTTTTAGAACTGTCTGTGGCAGCTCAGTACTGTCAAGTCTACTCTGAGTAATTCAGTCCATTTGCAAAAGTAACCACACCAAAATTAAATGGAGATCTGAGGAATGGGTTTTTTGCTATTTGGACTCCAAAGCGGATGCTCAATGGCACCATTTCCAGATCTAAAATAAATGGTTGCTTTCCCTCTCCCTTCCTCAGCTGAGCTGCTGATCCTTATTATATGGTTTACCTCCAGTGCTTCTCTCCTTTTCTGAGTGAGTGTTCCCAGGCTGTCCCATTGGTCACATATCTTTTGACATCTATCATTGACACTTGCAGCATCGTGGTAATCCAGTTCACTAAGAAGAAGCAAGGACATAACTCAGTGTGACTTTTTGAAAGACAGGAGCAGTGTCCACACTTCCACTGGCCCTCAACAATTCTTTCCTTCTTTTTTGCAATATTTCTTCTAAGGTAAGCAAGTGTTGCAATACAGACATTGTGTTTAGGCATTCGGCATTTCAAGAACCACAGCACAGGAACAGGATCAATCTGCTCTGTTCTAAGGAAAATCAAGTGACATCCAGATAAAAAAGACAATTAAGGTGTCCAAGCACCTTTGTCTTAGCTGTTCCTCTGACATGAGCAATTCGATCCCCTGATGGTCAGAATACTTCAGTCTTGGTCTTTATCAAGTTTGCAAAAATGGATACCCTTTTAAATTAATTGGCCTGAAATATCCGTTTTGTTTTAAACAATCCAATTATCCTTTCCTTATGCATTTTGAATTTTTTTAACTGAGAAACACACACGAGGTTGCATTCAAAGCATAATATCTCACAAGCCAGGCAATACTGAGATCTGGGGCACAGAGAACAATTTTTATCTTCCTCTCCAAGAACTCCTCACAGATCTACACCCCAGAACTGGCTGCTTCAGAGAACAGGGATCTCCAGACCCACATATGCCACCAGCATGAATGAGTCCATTCACAAAGGATAGAAGTTACCATTGCCTTTTCACCTGCTTAATAGCCTAATATCATCCTGACAGGAAGCAACTTATTATTTTGCCTGAGACTGGAGTAAATTTTTAAGGCTCTGTCCTGAGATTCTGCAGTGACTCTGCTTCAAACTGAACATTTGATCTCAGTGGCAAATGATAGACATCCATAATACATGTGTTCGATGCTTTGGAAACTCACTTTTATTGGTGCATCACCATTCATTGAATTTAGCTCTTGGCTTCGCCTTGAGAACGCTCTGCCCAGTACTAAGCGTTGCAGAGACTGTAAATGTGTGACACATGGCAATATGAACACAAGGTATACTTTGAGGCTTGAACAACACAGCAAATGTAGATAGAATTTGTTCCCCATTTTATTTTGGGTTTTTTTGAGCATTCTTCTCTCAGGCAATTGGCAAGAGTAATGAACAGATTACACTGCCAGTAATAAAGAGAATCACAGAGGACAAAATGAGAACAGAGGCAGCTTTCCTCTGTTAAGCCAGAGGCTAGAAGCCACAAGCTCTGTCAGCCAGGGACAGTGTTCATGTTTCCTCTTCTAAGCCCCATCAGAGCAATCTGCTTTGGGATAAACCTGAGAAGTATGAGAAGCATTCTGTTTAAAAGAAGCTTCAGATGTGCTGAAATCAATTGACTGTTGAAAGTGAGGAATGGTAAAACAGGTAAAAAAAACCCATAACAGAATCACAGAATTACAAAATCACAGAGTGGGTCAGGTTGGAAAGGACCACAGGGAGTCATCTGGTGCAACCTTCCTGCTCAGGCAGGGTCATCCTAGAGCACATGGCACAGGATTGAGACCAGGCAGTTCTTAAACATCTGCAGTGAGAGAGACTCACAACTTCTCTGGGCAATCTGTTCCAATGTTTGGTCACTCTCACAGTAAAGAAGTTCTTCCTCATACTCAGATGGAACTTCCTGTGCATCACTTTCTGCCTGTTGCCTCTTGTCCTATTGCTCAACCTCACTGAGAGAAGCCTGGCTCCACCCTCTGACACCCTCCCCTTAGATACTGATAGACATTGATGAGATCCCCTCTCAGTCATCTCTTCTCGAGGCTGAACAGGCCCAGCTCCCTCAGCCTTTTCTAATAAAAGAAATGTTCTTGTCCCCTCTTCTTCTCTGTATCCCTCCACTGGCCTGCTCCAGGAGCTCCATGTCTCTTGTACCAAGGATCCCAGAGCAGGATACAGCATTCCAGATGTGCCTCACCAGGGTTGAGTAGAGGGGCAGGACCACCTCCCTCGATTTGCTGGCAATACCCTTCCTAATCCCAGGCCACCACTGGCACTCTTGGCCACAAGGACACTGCTGGCTCAGGGACAGCTTGTTGTCCACCAGGACCCCCAGGTCCTTCTCCACAGAGCTGCTCTGCAGCAGCCCAGTCCCCAGCCTGTGCTGGTGCAGGGGTTATTCCTCTCCAGGTGCAGGACCCTGCAGGTGCCTTTGTTGATGTTCAGTCAGGTCATCTCTGGTCACCTCCCCAGCCTGCCGAGGTCCTTCTGAAGGGCTGCACAGCCCTCTGGGCTATTGGGCTTTCCTCCCAGCTTTGTGCTGTCAGTGAACCTGCTGAGGAGGCCTCTGCCCCTTCACCCGAGTCATTGAGGAACAAGGTAAACAACGCTGGGCCCAGTGATGGACCTTGGGGGACACCACAAGTGACAGGTCTCCAACGTGACCATGTGCACTGGGTACAGCCCTCTGGGATCTGCCATTCAGACAGTTCTGAATCCACCTCACTGCCCACTCATCCAGCCCACATCTCCTGACTTTGCCTATGTGGATGTTGTGAGAGACAGTGTTGAGAGCCTCACTAGAGTTGAGGTAGACAATATCCACTGCTCTCCTCTCATCCATCCAGGTAGTTGACTCATTGTAGAAGGCAATCAGACTGGTAAATCAAGCATGATTTACTTGACTACTGACCACCTTTCTGTCTTCCCTGTGGCTAGAGATGGCCTCCAGAATCAGATGCTCCATCACCTTGCCAGGGATTGAGATGAGGCTGGAGCTACCAGCCGGTAGCTCCATGAGTCCTCTTTCTTGCACTTGTTGAAGGCTGGGGTGACAGTTGCTTTCTTCCAGTCCTCAGGAATCTCTCCTGACTGCCATGGTCTTTCAAAGATCATCATGAGCAGTCTCATTCTGGTATCCAACAGTTCTTTTAGCACTCATGGATGCAGCCCAGCAGAGCCCATGGACTTGTAGATGTCACATTTGCCTAGGTATTCTCTAATCCAATCCTTTGAACAATTAAAAAAAATTGTGAAAGTAAACTCTTGTTTGTCAGGAGAAAACTGCCATCAAGTCACACTGTACAAGGGCTTCTTAACTGGAAAATGCTTCCTTCTTTGTAAGCCTTTTCATTAGCCTTCAAGTGATACAACAAAAGCCACCTATCTGCTAAGAAATTTTAAGTCAGGAGCGTAGAGTCTTGAATGAAACAAGGCTGAGATTGATTTTGCGGTCATGAGTTTTTAGATGGAAGTTGAGGGGGTTTTTTCATTATAGAATATTAAGTTTGTTAGATTATGTTCCTGAGTGAGCAAACTTTAATTTTGCTTCAATGGATCACTTCTCTCCTATTGTCGATTAAGGGTGAGGGCAGATGTCCTTCCATGAAAGTGAGGGACTGATTGTACCAGCTGTGGTCAAAGTCCTGGAAGGTGATACGCCACCTTCCTCCACAAGCTCTTCCAGGGAGATTCAGTCATTCCCCGTAAGCTCTCTACTATCCTGTTCCTTCCAGGGATATGTGCTATGGACAAATAGGTAGGAGAATAAGATCAAAACAACTTTTAAAAAGGGCACCCACGGTGCTAACTAGCTAAATCCTAATTTAGTTTACCAAGTGGCATTAAACAGTGTAGCTCCACTACCTTTCTGGGCCTGCCATTGTTTACTTCAAATAAGTGTATTATAGGTATCAAAGAACATTTTTCTGCTCAAAGCAGGAGCAGATGAAGTAATAACTCATCAAAGATTGATTAGTTGGAAATAAAACACAGGCTCACATTCCCTGTCCTATTAATTTTTGTACCTTTCTCAACATTGAAGAGACTAGACCTACAATTTGTAAAAATGTTTGCTTTGCAGTGTGTGAAGTACTGCTTCTCATGTGGTACAGACCTTCTAAGAGAACAGTCTTTCTATTTGTTTGGCCATTTGAAACCTACAGCCTTTGGAATTTAAAAATCATTAAGTTACCTATATTGATCTTACAAGTAACTCAATCTTATCTGTCAAAACTTAAAAATTCAGTCAAATTTTGGCCTGATCTAGAGAAGCACTTAAGTGTGAGCTCACTTTGGGAACAGCGATAGTGCCACAAAAATAACCTGCTGAGCAACCTGATTTAGCAGTGCTTCAGAACAAGGCTCATGTTAACTGTGCACGTAAGCACAATTTGAGCCCACGTCTCCAGAACCAAAATGACTCTCAAATCAGTCTTACAAGATAATGGTCTGCTTGGCTGAAAATCAGTTGCTGTACTACAAGTGATGGATGTACAAGAAACAACATTGAAAAAATTTTGTCTTGATGATTGGAAACATTGAAATGAGCACAGAAGATCATAAATTAATATGGGTTTTTATAGTACAGCTCATTCAAACAAGCAGTTGCCATGTCATAAATGGCAAATCTCATTTCAGAAGTGCCTGTTCCCCTTCAGCTTTGTATAAAGCCCTATCCAAGCTCTGTCATGCCTCTTTGCCAAGGAATATCTAAGTCTATACAGGCTGGGAACACAACAATCTTACAGTAGCATCCCGGCTGGAATCATCTGTTTGCATACACACATAAATCCTCTATCTAAATAGCATCAATCAACAAGCTTGTAGCAACTTTAATCTTAAGCACACAATGGACTGAGCTGTAGCAGAAAATACTAGGTCAGGAAACTGTAACTAGTAGAGTTCAAGGTCATACAACAATAGTTCTCCCTTGACATTGCAACATCAGCCATCCAAGAGATTGACTAAAACAAAACATGGAAGTGTACTGATTGGAATTTAGACACAGATGATGATGGTTTCTGTAAGGGCCTGCTCCAGTGCTGAGGAAAAAAAAACAACCAACCCACCAACCACCCAACCAAAAATCAAGAAAGAAATACCCACATGAACTTCAGCAGGCTTTGTATCAGATGCCAATGCACATTTCTTAGCATTCAGACATTAATCCTTCTTTAAAACTACGGATTGAGAAAGAAGTTAGCATTTTCCTCCACCCTTTTATTGCACAAGGAGTTATGTATAAATAATTAAAATCAGTATTTAAGTGGAAGCTGCCCATTTGCTTGCAGCCAGTGATAAAACCAGGCCTTTATGATCTTTCATTCAGTGTTCTCCATGGACATTAAGCCTAATTGAGTTACAGAGTCACAGTGAAAAATCAGGTACTGATAGCACCATTGTATGTAGAAGCAGAGAAGTCAAATTAGAGCATCTCTAAATGTAATCAGCTTTCAGCACCTTTGCAGCCCAGGCCACAAATAACTTGTTTAACTTCACACAGCAAATTACTGAAACAACTGAGAAGAGACAATCCCAAAATAGACAGGATACAGTGTTCACTGGCGTCACCAGAGGTAAAGGACAGAGGGTTCAAAACACTGGTAAGCAGATGCTGTGCTATGTATACTACATTCCTAAGTTTCTCATAATTCATAAAGCTGAAGCTGAATTAGCAATGATTAGGTGTTACAGAAAGTTTCTTTAGTATAAAGAGAAATAAATCTCAGGGCTATCCCAAGCACAAACACAGGCTGGGTAGGGAACGGATTGAGAGCAGGCCTGGGAGGAAGGACTTGGGGATGTTGGTTGACAGGAAGCTAAATATGACCCAGCCATGTGCACTCACAGCCCAGAAAGCCAGCCATGTCCTAGGCTGCATCCAAAGCAGCATGGGCAGCAGGGCAAGGGAGGGGATTCTGTCCCTCTGCTCTGCTCTGGTGACATCCCAGCTGGAACCCTGCATCCAGCTCTGGAGCCCCCAGGGAAGACATGAACCTGTTGGAGTAAGTCCAGAGAAGGGACACAAAGATGATCAGAGGGGTGGAGCACCTGACCTAAGAAGACAGGCTGAGAGAGTTGGGGCTGTCCAGCCTGTAGACAAGGAGGTTTTGAGGAGACCTGACAGCAGCCTTCCAGTGCCTAAGGGGGACTTACAGGAGAGCTGGGGAGGTACTTTTAATGAGGACAAGGGGGAATAACGTTAAACATCAAGAAGGCAGGTTTGGACTGGATATTAGGCAGAAATTCTTTACTGTGAGGGTGGTGAGGCAGTGGAACAGGTTGCCTGTAGAAGCTGTGGATGCCCCATCAAGTAACGTGATCTAGTGGAAAATGACCCTGTCCATGGTAGGAGTCTTGGAACTAAATGACCATTAAGGTCCCTTCCAACCCAAGCCATTCTATGAAATAACTCCACAACAGAGATCCAGGTATGCCCTAAAACTGTTTCATAATCTCACATATTCAGGGCAATCTCCATTCTCTGTGTTTTTTTCAGATTTCTTTCACATTAACCAAAACACAGTATTTACTCTGCCCACTCCTTTAAATAACCTTGAAGATGGGATTTTTCTTTTAAATCCATTTGAATTACACAATTACTGTATGTGCTGCTGCTATCAGATATGAACTACATTTTTAGACAAGTGTCTGATTTTTAATCGTTAATGACTATGGAGCTGTTTGTGAGTCATGGTCCTTCACAAAGTGAAAAAAGGGCAAGTTTCTAAGATTTCATTTCTAAACAGTAACTGTTCTGCCTGTTCAAGGTGAGAAATTGAAACTTGGAGAGCTGAAGCCAAGGGCAGGAATCTGAGAGCAATTTATTTAGTTTCCACTGTCTTTTCTGTAAAATGGAGACAGTGGCGCTTCCAAATATAATATCAAGAGATTGTGAAAATAAACATTTTAGAGACAATTTAATCTGTAGGAAGTCAGTGCATTACCCACTATTGTAGAGATAGTAAAGGGATGTGAAGCCTTTTGAAAGGACCAATATACTTGTGAAAATATGTAATTGATCTGTAATTTGTGTAAGTGAAATTATTTTCTAAATTAAACTACTCATAGCCCATACCTCTCTGCAGACCATATGAACTGAGAAATAAACACCTCCAGGATTCCCATCAATCCACAATGGACTCATGGATAGAATTAATGCTAAAATGTTACTGTGAAGTCAAGTTGAAAATGTTTCTTTTCAAATAATTTTGGTCAGTTGAATATCTATATTTGGTTGGGGGTAAGGGGGAGATGAGGGAAAGGTCTCAGCGGCCAGCTCAGATAATATACTTATGAAGCTATGTCTGGAATTCCTACGTTGGTACCTATGACACTATCAAATTCATTGGAAAGAGTTTATCGCAAAGTTAAATGTCAGCAGCTGCAAGCCTTTAAATGGAACATACTTCAGCTCCTGGGCAATGGCAGCGATCTGTTCCACCCTGTCCTGGTGAGCAGCCAAATCGCTCTCAAAAGCTTCATGTTTCCTTAACATGGCACGGACTTCTGTCAGAGAGGCAGACTCATAATCCTTCTGAAGCAAGGTCTGCTCTTTGCCTGAAAGAGGAAATGAAAATGTTACTCATTTTTTAGCAATTTGTTTGTTAGGAAAATTGTACATTTAATCAACTTTTTAGTTGAGGCATGGTGAAAATCATATATATGAAATTAAATCTCACTCCCACTGAAATCTGCAGCAAATTGTCAGCACATGTTAATTAGAAACATATTTTTAAAACTCTCACAGTAATGTCCTGGGTTGTGCATAGGATGCTTATACAGGTCTAAAATAGTGAGAGAAACTGGCATAAAAATGGTATATTAGCAAAAACTGTATCTCTAAACCATTGTGATAATTTTTTGTAGAAGAATAGACTTAAAAAAACAGAAATCACATTGCTATGCTCAGCTTCTTACTAATGATCTGTTACTCTTTTTTATGTTCTGCCTTCAATTCATTATTCATTTCAGCACTTAAAAAAATAAACCTGAGATGCCGTTTGTATTAAACACTGAATTTTAAGTGGAAAATGCCAACTTATCTACAAAAGGCTAGAGAAATAAAGATTAAATAGAAACTGAAATACTACTGCTGAGTAGCGTCCATGTTGGACAACTGAATCCACACAGACAGGCCCTGCAGCTGCACTCAACACATGGCATTTGCAGCTCTGTGAATCCTACAGCCAGAAGCAACTATTGTTCCACTTGCTGAGTACCAGCTTACGTGAAGTTTTCCCTACGCAACAGCTATAACTTGTCACCATGAGTAATTAATGCTCAGAAAATCAGCTCTTAGGGCTGATAAATGCTGTCGTTTCCCTTCTAGTACCTGCTCAGCAACCATTTACAGCCTTGCATGCTTCCAGCAACTCGGTTAGAGGATGGTCTCTGATTCACTTTCACAGTGTCAAAAGACTCTAGCTGTAAAAAGCCAGAAGCATGGCAGAAACAGGAAGACAGTCATCAGGATGATAGAGCAGACCTCTGTTTAATAGTCCCCGACAAAACTGAACACCACTGTAAGGTCCTACAGGGGTCAGAACTACAGGTAAGGTTAGGTTACTATTAAAAGCCAGAACTATAAATGGCATGTATTCCAGGGTTTGGAGCAAAGAAGACACAAGTCCAATATCATGTAGTTTATCTGGACTATTCAGAACATCATGATGACCAAATAATGATAAACTCAGAATACTTCTGTTAATAATTACACACTCAGCCAGTGGTATGACTGCGCTCCTGATTGGATTGCTGGTGTACAACTACACAGGAATACATTAGCAGTAATGGCCTCTATTCAAATGCAGAATATTCCCACTAAATTTGACTCACTACTTCAAGTATAATTTTTACAGTTACATCTCATTAACAACATGCCAACAAGTTGGGATTGTGACTACAGTCAACAAAACCTGACATTCTATCTGTTATTGCTTTAGATTGTCTGAAATTGTCCAAACTACTTAAGAGTGAGTTCGTAGCTGGCAAACACTCAGCACTGACAGTTCAACTTTGAACACTGAAATACTAAAAATGTTAAAAGCCGTGTCTCCTCACCATATGCCCACTGTTCGTGAGTGGAAGCCTTCTGCCTAAATTTCTCAGCCAAGTGTTCAAGTCTTTCCAGTCGTCGTATTTCATTCAGCAGCCACTCTTCATAGCCTTTCTCAGCTTGTTCAAGTCTCTGCCAAGCGCCGGCAATATCCTGTGAAGAGAATACACGGGAGGGATGGATGAAACCATAATCTCTTTTTATCTAAATTTACAGATTTTTAATTCATTCACAATTTGGCTTCAAAGAGACAAGTTTTTATGTTCAGATTTTTTAAAATCACAGAATCATAGAAAATGTTGTCAGGCAGTTGTGTTTTAGTGCAGACACCTGCTCCTCATAGTGCATTGTATTCAGGTCGGTTCATGAAAGAAGCCCCTATAGAAATGGTTTCCAAGCATGGCTACAGGTCCAATGTCTTCACAATATATTGCTTTTACCTCCCATTTTACAGTGTGTGTGTTCTTTTAAAATATATCTATCTATTTGTTAACAAAATGAAAGTGCATAGCTTTCACAAGTTGGCAATAGCAAGATAATTATTGTCAAGAGGATTTGGTGCGTATTTTACCTGGAACACAAATTCATTTCACCTTCTGTAGTACACAAAGTTTTGTGAATTTACTGGCAAAAAAGAAATGTTTGGGAAGCTGAAGTAACAGGGCCCTTATTTTCTGCATACAGGGAGTGGACAATGGCCCTTTTCAGATAGAGCAATTCTTTTTGTTCATGAAATCTGAGAAACCAAAACACAATAACAGAACAGAGTACAGAAACAGGATTGCTATATTCCACAGGAAATGTTTTGACCCACAGTTAAGTCACAGTACCTATCAGCAGATGAGAATACTTGGTAAGGATTATTCTTATCTTCATAGACATAAGAGAAAAAGCAAAATCGAAAAATATAAAAACATATTGGGCAATGTCTGTTTGATGACTAAAATGTCAGTGAAACCACTGAGTTTTGCTTAAATAAGCAATCACTGGCTCACTGATCCATAAGTATCGATAACATTCCCAAAGGAAGCTCTGTATCATCTGTGCATCTCCAGATAATTCACTTTTGGGAAAGCCTTCAAAGGGGCTGGAGGATACTTATTAGAAAGCAAGATTCTGGAACAAAAGGGAATGTGTAAAAGGAGTTTGGTATTGCAAAAGTACAACAGACTGATGTTTCTGAGAAAGACTTAGAATGGCCTTTCAATCCTTCACATTGGCATTTTTGGGAGATCATTGATAAAGCAAACAGAAATATTGATGCCTCCTTTACTTACTGAAACCATTTTCCCCTCTGATGGCATGAAAGCTGGCCGATTGCTGATTCTCAGTTTTGTCTGCAGGGTGTTGAAATTGATCTCCAGCTGACATTTTTCCTGGACTTTGGGGGGTTTGTGTTTGCGGCGGTAGTCCCGGAAATCCTCTAATTTCTTCTGCATAGCCTGCATTGTTTTTTCTGGGGTCCTGTTTTCCAGCCAAGGAATTGTCCGGCGAATCCATTCTAAAAGCTTTCAAACCAACATAAATAAGTCAAATAAAGGCAATGGAAAAATAACCAAGAAAAGATTATATTGAACATACAAATCTTAATTAAGTTTGTTCCATTTTAATATTACTGACTTCATTTGGTACTGATGCCTTAATGGTGAGTAGGTGCAAGATATTCAAAGCTGAACAATACTTTTACAGCAAATTTGCCCAGATATTCCAGATACTTTTAGAAATACCCTGATTTTCAGAAAGATTAACACACATCTAAGGTGTCTCTAATTACTCAAAATCTGAGTTACCCAATATAATCTGTCACTTTCAAAAGTATTGGTCTTGGTGTTTCAGGTAGTTATAGTTATGGGATCAGGACAGAAATCAGCCTTAGGTCATATAAAAATCTTCACTCAGAAGGCCATTCATGCCAATTTAGATACAGGAAGTTGTGCTGTGATCTCAGTATGGTTTTGCAGGTTAAGCAATAAAAAATAAGAGAGCTCTCATTTGTGCACTATACATTTGTAGTCCTACTCAGCAGATTTACCATTAAACAAGAGAGGACTGGAAGACCATGTCCATCCATATATTCATCTGCTGTCCATGCTCTCAGGTGAATTGTGAATAACCTGACAGACCCTCTCCAGGTGTGCTTTGCAGTACACAAAGCCAAGGGGCTTGCTTGGAGTGACAGGATCTGGAGTGACAGGTATGTTCCACATGTGATCAAGATTAGATTAGATTTTCAAGATTAGAAAGACAGGAAGCTTGGTCTTGGGGCAGATGGATGACAATCCTCAAGACACTCTTTTGGGCACGTTAACAAGACTGACTAACTTGCTGAAGGTCACACAGGAAGTCTGTGGCAAAGGAGTCGCCTGAAACTTGATATCCTGGGCAACTGGGCTTTGTAACCTGCAACTGAGGTTTACCCTTATAGTGTGCCCACTTTGCTGTCTTGGAAGAGAGTACGTGAATCTTTCAGCTTTCAATATTTGATTATTGTCATCACATTGCAGGTAGAGCATCCTTACCTCACTTGCTAGTCTCTCATACTCTTCCATCAACCTCTCATTTTCCTGATTCACAGCAAGCACCTTACAGATCCGGTTAGCTGCAGTCTCAGCCTATAACACACAGCAAATAAACGGGACATATTAATAAACACATTCTGAGAAAGGTATAGGCTTGGAGAAAGAATGTAGCTGCTGCAGATTCCAATGGCCTGAATGAGGCATGGATCAGCACAGAGGTCCCCTTGTTGCACAATGAAGCCTTACAATACAGTAGTCTAATAAGTCTTTCCTTTTTAAAGACAACTTAGGCCATTCTTAAAGACATCCTATTAGGTTATTTTTTAGATCACATTCAACAAGTATTAGATTTGTTAGCCTCACTGGAAAAACCCCACGGGTGATGCAGAAGTCTCAGACCACTCTATATCTGTCTATCATATCTACATATACCCATAAAAATAAGTGCAGCTCAACCACTGACAGTAAATCTCTTCATGCCTCCTGGCAAATTTATATATGAAGGCGCTGTGTAGCTCTGCCATATTTAAAATTTACTAGTTTGATACCACAGAGCAATACTTTCATACAAATATGGCTCTGGAATATATCCAATCAAATAAATATCTTGTGTTACAGAGTATTTGGAATTCCCCTTTTGCATGAATAGCAAAACCTTCACACTCAGGAGCAAGAGAGCGCAGCAGCGTAGTTGTGCTGGGGTAAGGTAAAGGCAACCTAGCAGACAGGAAGGGAAATTCAGTCCTGAGGATGAAGGGAAAATATCAATTATTTTAAAAGCTCTTTTTTTAACAGAAGTTGGGTTATGTCCATTTGTAGGCTAGAAATGTATGAAGTAGAAGTGTGGGAAATGACACATTTATAACTGAAAATCCCACCGATGACAGGTCTGCTGCTGGTGTTCCTGCCTTTTATATTAGCACTTTCATCCACAAATAATTCTGTTGGCTTCAGTGGGAACCAGGCACAAATACTGTTGGATGTCTTCTGTGCCTCTCTGTGTCTTTAAGCATTTTTTAAAATCTAGCCCTAAATTACTACTCAGCATGAGTGGGTCTTACTCTCCAAAAGTCAAGCATTCTGTTATGAAGTAAACACATTAGACATTGTAGCAACAAGCAACACTCCACTTTACAATATCTTCAAATCATTTTTTTCTGAAACAGTCCTTAAAATTACCAAATAAAGACCCAAAATTAGAAACAGAATGTCTATTTGAATTAAAGAAGTTAACTCGTTATACAACACTTAACAAAAACAGGTTTGAGAGTAGGTTAAAAACAAATATTAGTTCTCAAATAATACTGGCAAATATTAATTTAAATCACATAGCACTAAATTAGTTGGGATTTTTTTAAATAAACTAGTGGAAGTGTGAAACAACCAATCAAAAACACAGCAACCTGAAGGGACAGTTGATTAATACCTGCTCTGCTCCAGCAAAAGCATGGTAGAAGCAGGACACATATGTCATGATAGCTCTCTCATCAGGTTTGGGAGTGTTCACAATATCTACAAGAGGGGGGAGAAATTAAAATAAAACAAGAAAAAAAGGAATCGAGGAGTAGAAAAGAGGATGAATAAATAAATGCATAACTTCGTGTCCTTCTTACTGTTTTCTTGTCCGTAGCTCTGTATTTGAGAAATTCTATAAAGCTGTAATAAATTTACTGTTAGATTGAAGGGTGCTGACGGAATAAAAAGTACACTAAAAATTCAGTATAAGCTCATACGTAAAGGAGGATTTGTTTTTCATTAAGCTTGATCCAGAAGTATTGTCATAGGAGGAGTAACCTTAATTTTATCAGGACTATCTGCTTAAGAACTGGCACACATATGTCTGGTGACTTAAATTGTGGGGGTTTTGTCCAAGACACAGGAAAGGTAGACTATATTTCAATATGGGGAGATGTTGTCTGGAAGTTACATGTGGATTAGTCATAACCTTAGCATTATATATCAGTATTTTTTATATTATCAATACCTTAAGTATGCCCAAGTCCAAACAACCTTACTTTTTAGAATTTTCCTTCTTTTCTTTAGGACATGAGTCCGGAGCTTATCTGAGATGTCTCTATATGTTTCTGTGTCTGTTTTGCACAACAGCATCATTCGATGTTGCTGTTTGTACTTACCATTAAGCATTTAGCATTTTAAAAACAATCCTGAAAGCATAAGAGAAGTGGTTTTTTTCCTGAGCATGTTATGATGATTTTGATATCTGTAGCAGAAATAATATCCAGCAGAGAGAAGAAAGCGGGCATTCTACTTCTATTTTTGTCTTTGAGCTTGTTTTCATCTTACATTTTTAACGGTGTTTCAAATGAATGCACACAAATTCATTTAAATGGGAGTATCATCCTCTCCCATTCAGCAACTAGCTGTCAAAAACCCACTGGATATTATTAGTAAATATGCAGAAAGATGAGGTTTGTTTCTATGGAACAAATGGATAGACTACTACTGGCTCTACCAAAACAGCAGCTCACAGAGAAAAGAGGCGACAGGAAATGAGCTCGGCTCTAAGATGCTGTTCTAGTAACTAGTGAGGAAAAGATCAGAAAAAGAAAAATAGCTGAAAAAAAAAAAAAGAAGGTGAAGGATGAGATCTGATCCATCTACAATCTCACCTTCTGAGCACCAGCAAATGCATGGTAGTAACAGGAAACATAAGTCATAATGGCTCTTTCATCAGGTCTGGCAGTGTTTACTACATCTGTGTGGAGAGAAGAGGGTTAACTGCTCAGAAATTCTCACAAGGTACTTTCATCTGGTTATGTTAATAGTGTCACCTCAGATTCCAATAAATACACAATTATTCAGGTTGCATCTGTTTACTGATATGAGTGCAAGGCCACCTAGGCTTTAGGAATCAGCAAACACAAAAGATACAATTCTCCCAGAAATGACAAAACATCTGAAGGCTGAGAATGTACAGAAGGGTATTGCTACCTTCTGGTTTGTGGAAACTTCCAAGCAGATGGCATGGCTGGCAGATGTACTGGGTTCAGCTTCACTGCCACTCCAAAGCAACTTCATCTGAATCACTGCAATTACTGCAGAGCTAAACACAGCCACTGACAGTCTCAAAGCAGAACTGCACTCAGTGTGTATTAGCACAGGGTCCCTATGGCTGACAGGATACTGGCATATACTGGAAACCTGTACAATTCCTGCAGTCAAGAAATACATTTTGTGCTAAGAAAAGTTGGATAGTAGCAGTTCTGCAATCCCCGTGCCAGCCCATCTTTTTAGTTAATAGCATAAATCACAGGGCAGTTTGGCTTCGCTGGCTAATAAATTTGTCCTTACCATGGCAGGAGAGTGAAAATAAAAAGTTGGTGCAAACAAGGTATGCATCCATGGGTAAAAATGGACCTTTTCAGTACTTAACAGAGGAATGCAGGAAAAGGTGTTTTTACAGTAGTTATGGCTGAGTAATTAATGACTCCAGTGCAAGCTGCATGGACTCCTGTCAATGTAAGGAATGGGAAGATATTGACTTGAAAAGACCCTGGAATGAGTGAAAATTTCTAATGTTAACAGTGAGATTTCTAGGTTCAGGACCAATATATTTACTGATTTTGCATCTGCTTTATGTAGCTATGAACAAAACTTTGTAAGGTTTCCATGGAGAGCACAGTGGATGTAAAGATAGGAAAAAGTGACCATGAATACTTTAAAGGGTACTAGAAGGAATATAATTTCATTACCTCCTCCCCTGACAAGAGGAGAATAGTAAAATAAGGAATAGAATGTGCAGAAAAATTGGTGAGGAAAATAAAAGGTTTCTTATATTGACTATGAAGAGAAGAGGAAAAAAAATGTAGAAAGCTGCTCAGTGGCAAGGGGACAGCCCTTCTCTGCTTATTCCTTGCACAGAGCAAAATAATTAAGTGATGCTTGAAAGGGGAATTTCAGTTCAAAAGATGAAAACAATTTGTTTTAAAGCATTAAAATGAAACTACTATTCAATGAAGAGGTTACAACCTGGATTTCCCAAATCATCCTGTCTAACTTTCCAAATGAAGACTTCAAGAGTAGCAGATGGAGTCAGTTTGAGTGCTCTGGATAATTCCTGTGTTATCACTGCTGCACTGACAAGCCACCAGAGCTGTGTCTTCATTCTTGGGGAAGAATGCTTTGAACTAATGTAGGCAAATTCCAGTAGTTCAAAGCATTTTTTGCCCTGAGTAAGAAAATTTGGTTATCTTGAAGAAATTCAGGAAACTCTCAAGATAATTGGAGACATATCAATTATTTGTTAAAAGTACCACTGCTAAAAGTTTACAACTAA
This sequence comes from Donacobius atricapilla, assembly GCA_013397315.1. Lineage (NCBI taxonomy): Eukaryota > Metazoa > Chordata > Aves > Passeriformes > Mimidae > Donacobius > Donacobius atricapilla. The sequence goes on along the minus strand of WBMY01015137.1, from coordinate 304,744 downwards.
AATAAATCCAAAAAATGCTTTCTTCAACCTAGCTCTCTTTCAGAGGAAGTGAGGCACGTGTTAACATTTTAAAAGTTTAAAAAGTACTTCTGCTATTTCTATTTTTGGCCAGTCACTTAAACACTTAAAAACCTGAATATGCCTTAAGTTGCAAACAGGTTTATTTCCCTTTATTAATTTTTAATTATAAAAAGTAAGGATTAACTTTTGATCCTGCATTTTACCTCAACACAGTGGGGCCATGTGCTGGGGTTAGGGTCCAAAGCACTATAATAAATGCAAACATCAACAAACAATAAATAATAAAGCAAAAAGTGAGAAATTATCCAATGCCTGTGGGAAAGTAATGAAAATATTTTTTGAAAATAAAGCAAGTTGCTAAATTATGATCCATATGGAAGGAATACTGAAAATCTGGGAAAAGAAAAAAAATTCTACTGTGTCCTGCTTACAAGTAACACAAACTTCAGTAATGTATAACTCTCACCTTCTGCATCCAGCATCTTTGGGATATCCAAATGCTTTTCAGCAATTTCCATGGCAAGGTTGATATTCCCTATGGGGTCATCCTGCATTAAAGAAAAAAACACAATGAGTCAAAGATAGAAGTTTTTATTTGAAGCAAGACTAGAGCAGGTACACTAAAACTTAGCATCTGTTTTTCCAAAGTGTAGACTGGAGCCACAACTATTGTTCTTCAAAAAACAGAGTCTAGATCCCTCTGCTGAACTATGAACCTTTGGTCCATCTGCTGCTATGTTTTCTAAAGAAAACTTTAGTACGCTATTATCTACCACTAAAACTCTGCTGGAAATGCATTCTGGAGGTGAACACAGAAAAGAGCATACACTCAATTCTGAGCTAATTCTGAATGAAGTGCAGCAGCAATACAGACAATAAATGCCACTGGACCAGCAGGCTAAATGAGACTTTTCAACACAGCCTTGCCTGTTTTATACCCACTATGCAGTACATCACAGGGATATGACTTCCACTGAGTTCTTTGCTGGTTAGGTGCATGCATGAGAAGAAGCAAGCACAGACAGAATTGTTCTCCAGAAGGAGTGAAACTTGTCAGTTTGGGCTCAGAAATAAAAATTTGTAATGCCTCTATAAACGGAATTTTAGGGCTGTGGAAATTCAAGCACTTCCTCTGGCTTTGAGGTTTTGGGTTTTGAAGGAAAGAGAAAGGAAGCAGTGAGCACAGTTCAGATAGCACAGATTTTGTGTCTTACATTACAGACAGCTGTTGTTGACAATGAAAGAGTGTGTCAGATTAGGGCTGCCATTAAGAGAACCTTCCCATATCAGCTTGGAGGGAAAACATGCTATGTGAAATGGCAGCCATTAATGCTACTATTATTTTCACATAGTCACGAACTACTAACTGGTCATAGCCACTCTGAACAATGCCCATGTCAATAGAGAGAGACTGGGAAAATAAGATGCAGAAAAGCAAAGTAAAAAAGACAGTAAATCTAAGCGAGACCTATTGACTAGGTTAAAGCTCTTTGCTTATGAATGAGTGATGAGCACCTCCTATTTGCATGCTTGGTATCAAGTGCATGAGTAAATAGTGCTCCACTGGTAAAAGATTGCTTTAAAATCATAGCAGCTTCTGAATAATTGGAGATTTCCATCACCCATTCTTTTAAACAGAACTACAAGCCCAAGTAGCTAAAAATCTCTGCCACAGCTAAAGAAATACCTCATCTAACTTGGCATAGTCAAAGAAATCAGGCCTGTGTCTATGGATAAGGGCGTTGAAAGCAAGGCCATCTTTCCAGCTACAAGTTCACACAAAATAGATTGGTGAGAAAAGGAAAGGACAGCATGCAGGAGATAAGAAACGAGACACCAAGACAGCTGTTAATGTAACCAAAATGAAGAGTCAATCAAACACAGCCAGGCCAGAAAAGCAAGATCTATTTTAGGAATTTTTTTCTGCATGTGCTTTACGTGCAACAGCTCAGCCTCAATTTGAAACCTGACCTGTTCTTATTTTGGAAACCTCTAAGAGGAAAATAGTAACATTGAAGCAGACCTGCTTATGTTCTGTTCCCTTTTCTCAGCGCTCATCTATGGGATGGTTAACTGTGATGTTCTTTAGCACTGCATACCACTATTCAAAGCGCAGATTCAATCAAACTCACTTCTGTTCATGTCATGCATAATAAGCACATGTGCACAGAGACAGGTAGCTCACTCATTCCATTACTCTGTTTTTCTGTAGGAAAGATTGCCTATAGGATTGGAGAACAAGCTGCTATTGATGGCTAGTATTTTGCCTGTTGGTTCAGATCTGAAGTTATCTTAACAGCTGCCTAAATGAAAATCTTATGTGTTCAGTACTAAGTTCATTTAATTTTTGTCAATGCACACTTCAGAGACCGTCCCTTAAATTGAACACATAAACATATAAAGCAGACTAAGTTTTAAAATAGTTTCAGTTCATTCATTTATCATTTTTTCACCAAGGACTTTCTAATAACAGTTGATTCCACTGGTAAACCAATTTACAATGAAAAGGCAAGGAATGCAAAAATACAGTTGATGTTTTACCACTCTCTTTCATCAATGCAAAGTTGCATACAACAGATTAAAACCATGATTAAGGTTTCTGTTGCACTGGTGTTTACATGAGACCTCAAGAGGCCTTCATTCCAGAGAGGAGAAAACAGCAAGTATGTATTGAGACCTAATGTGAAGCAACAACATTCTACTTCTTTCTAAGGTTTTTTCCTTCAGTAATGATACCAAGAAATTCTGACATTACTGCTCATTACTCATTTCTTCCTCTCAAAGCAAAGTATCTTTTAGAAAACATGCATTTTGCCATAAGTAGCAGACTGTAATAAAATAGTTTTTAATCCCCATGAGGTACCACCTAAGGAGGTTAGGTTATCAGTTTTGCTTCCACCTGTCTGGAATTATAAGTAGAAGTATAATCTTAGAATCAGTGAATACTTTCTGAATTTGTAAGATTAGTAATTGACTGTGTATTCCTAATTAGCAAGAGTAGTGTTTGTTCTAAGGAATTTTAGGATTAATTGTCATGCCATTGTTTACTGGTCTGCAATCTACAGTCATTTACACCAGATAAAAACTGGATGGACTATACTATCAGCAGTAAAGGGATAATTCCAATCTATTTGATTTAACATCCATACTGGGCAGTGTAAAGACTTCATCAACTTCCAGAATCTGAGGGCCAGATTACTTGCAATTAAATACTGAAGTCATTGTAATGGGAAGGAAAGGACACAGGACAGTCAGGAGGTCCTCTCCCTTGTGACACTGAGGTTTTTTTGGGAAGGACCTTAGAAAGTCAGTCAAATTAGTATGCACTCTTCAGCCTGTCTTTTAGAAAACATGCTAAGCAAACCAGAAGCCAGCCAAATCACTGCAGGACAGCATGCTGTACCACCCAGACTGATGACCTTATTTAGCTTGGAGTAGTCAATAAGATCAGGTCGGTGTCTGTGGATAAGTGCACATAATCCAAGGCCATCTTTCCAGCTTTACAACAAAAAAATAAAATGGAAAAAAAATTAGTTAATGAAGTCATGGCATTTTACAGTTTGTCCTTGCTCAAGGCTTAAATTAAAGCAGGAATTATGTCAAATCCTGAACTTAGGTCCTGTCCACTCTCTCTGAGCTGCTCTGTTACTGTACTCCTTTAACTATCGTACATAGCTTACTGTACAGTCCATACACACTTAATGTATACTCCATATACTCCATGTAGATTTCATATACTTTCCAGGCAATGTACACTTTGCGCAACAGTCCCTGATTACAATTGCTTAATTCATGCAGTGTTCTAGGACAGCTCAAGTACACATTCATCCATGAAAGTGCATCATCTCCTATGACACTCGAGCGTATTTGTGAAAAAATAAAAGGAGAGCAAACCTGCAATTACTTGAATTTGCTGAGGCAATTGGTTTTTACTCTGTTATTTCTGAGAATTTTACTGGCACAACCATGTGCTCAAAGAAGTAAGAAATCATAATTCATCTCAGTTTATTTAAAACACTTCACAGATACAACAGCTTTGATCTGAGCTCTTACACCTCACCTTGACTTCAGACCTGCTACCTTTTGTGGCAAGAACAGGAAATGAATGGAGCTACAAATAACATGTTTTTGGAAAGATTATGAGAGGTTCCTTTCAGCCAGAAGCTATTATTCAGAAAGATACTTTATGCAAACACTTTAAGCAATCACAGGGACTGAGGGTTTGAGGTCCTGTCCTGTGCAGTAATTGTGGGAGCCTAAGCATGTTAAGACCATTAAAATCCCCACTACTGAGATGTCTGGGTAGGTCCTTCAAATAACAGAACTATCTACAAAAAAATGTAGCAAAATCAAGCAGAATATACCTACATTGTATAACGTAAATCATCTAGAATGTAAAACCAAATCAAACTGAGCATCAAACAATTTTTTTTCCCAAATGGTGTAAAATAAAATGATCTAGACAGCCCATTGCAAAGTAGAACTGTAAGAGCCAATTCACCTAAACATAAATCAAGGTACTTCCATTCAAGAGGTTTTCCCCATATCATGTATCAGACCAGTGTATGTGCAACTATACACTAAGATTCTGACACTGTAACTTACAGTATACCATTGATCCATAAAAATTTCTACTAAATATATCTTTGTATATTCTAGGAAAGTAACACATAACAGATTTCAGATCTCTAAAAGGCAACACAGGGACTGTAAATCAAACAAATTTTTCTTATCTTGGAATGTATGTATGAACTGTATCTTCTCTGACACTAAATGTGCTTTAGGTATTACACATTAAGAATTAATTTAAAAAAAAACTAATATAGAACTCTTGTTTTCAATACTAGAAGGGTCTCAGGGACGGGAAGATCACCTGTTTAAGCAGTGGAAATGGTAAGTCATGTACTTTAATGAGGTAGGCCAATGGCACAGATTCAGGAACTAGCCCAGTGAAATCCCCAAACCAGGCAGTCTGTATAGGGCCTGGAATTCCCATTCTAGCTCTTAATGAAAACACAAACACTAGGCTGTAGCTTCACTAAATTTTCCAACTTAGGTTATGAGCCTGATTCTGTAAACAAATGTGTTTACAGTGCTGCTGTAGTATATGTACCAAGTGCATTTTATACTCCTTATAGTAATGTACATTGCAAAATAATAAATGAAAAAAGGTCTTTTTCAATTTAATCTCATTTAATAATAATAATATGATTCATCATAATGAGATATTCACATGCTCAACACACTGGTCTTTTTGCCAGAAGAACTTCTCTGTGGCTCTCCTTTGAAAGCAGTCATTTGCCACTATGCTGCAGTACTCAGGAATTCCCATATAATAAAAAGGACCTCTAAAACCGTAATATGGTCATTCTGTATATGGCAGGATGTTTTTCTTTTAAATAGTAACTCTGGAAGTCATAGTAAATAATGCTAAAGGCTAACCAAAACAACACTGTGAAGATAGAGCAGGAGAATTTGAAAGAGGTCTAGTTAACCGCGGAGAGCAAAATCCTCTGATCAAATATATACCTACACAACTGTGGGGAAAATCTGACATAGCATTTTTGAGATTGCTTCTACCTCTTGAAATAATGGAAGTTTACCTAAGATGGAAGTTCTGAATGTTCACATTTCTGTATGGAGCAGTTTTCCTTTGACACCACAGAAGCAGCCCTTCTTTGGCAGAGGTCTCTGTAAAAGACACAAGGAGTTAAAAAAAGGAAAACTTTTAAAAGTGCTCAAGTAATTAATTTCTTGTCATCTTCAATGTGGTTGGCCACCTGAAACTGAATGGCACAAACCAAGATTTTATTCTAAAAGGTGTTCATATACATGGACTACTGGAATTTCAGTAAAATACAGCAGTCAGTTAAAATTAGAGTCTCAGCCTGCACAGAAGTTCTGGGATGTTAGAAATTCAAGAAATTATATTGTAGGGATGTTAGAAATGGAAGGAATTATATTGTTTGGACAGCAGACTGTACATTGGAGAAAAGTACTCAGTAAAAATATAATGCAAATAGACCTAAAAGATTGTGTTGGTGCCTACATGAAATATGCCCGTAGTCTCGGTTCATTTGCTTATGGGGAGGTTTTAAGTGCCCAAAAGATACATTTATTATCTGAACCCTATGGGCATCTGAGTGCATAAGTAAAGGTCAGAAATTATTAAATTAACCATTAGGTCCACATTCAATATCCCACCAATTATGTAAGCAGGACAACATGCAGAGCTTGAAAAAATTCTACTTTTGTTGAAAATTGAGATTAGTTTCTAGAATTCTAGACTTTCAAAGCACAGACTTGGTTTAAAAAGTATTGTAGCAACGTGCTTTTTGGAGCCAGTTACCAAGTGGAAGTTAAGAAAAAAATTCTGAAACAGTGTGGGGGGAAAAGTGATAGACAGAAGAGGGATATAATCAGATAATATTTATTTGCAAAGAACGTGACAAATGGACAGGACTAAAAATGTATGTTGTAAATAGAACCAAACACAAAGAGGACAGCTCAGAACCTCAGAAACATAGTCATGTTTCTGTCTCTGTAGCTGAGAGACCTGACCAGAACTTCTGCACTTAGAAAGCTGGCTCAAGGTCTCTGTCAAGATAAGGAGAATAAATAATTTTCCCTCCATAAATTCATTTTGTCACCAGGTACAGAACTTAGAGCATCAGTTTCTGTGAAAAAAAAAATTTAAAACACTCCTTTCACGTATATACAATTCGTTTAAAAATGTCTTTAAACACATTTCTTAATTATTTTTAAAAATTGTATTAATCTTACCTTCCACTGAAATATCCTGAATAGCGAAACGAAGGATGATAGTCCAGATCATACCCAGTGTCATTTTCACATTGCCATCCACAATTTCTAAGGTGAAAAATAGATATAGTAGTAGTATTTTAAAAGTTTCTTTCCATTTTGTCTTATTTAATCGTTTATTTCTATAAATAATACATTGTAAACCAATATAAATTAATTGTACTATAATTTTTTTATTCACACAGAGTTCACGTGGGTTCATTTTTCAACAAACTCATGCTTGTACTACTCTGTCAGTAGAACTGAAAAGAAGGTTATAGAGGTTAAGGTCACTTCAGTCCTTCCATGCTAAAGGGCTTCTCTCAGGGTAGTTTTAAGAGTTTCAAATCTTTACCTTTTAGGATGATGTTTTAGAGAGAACACGAAAGGCAATATTGAAAGTTTGAATAGTATCAGTATTAACAATTTTCAAATACAACAGAACCAAAAAGACATTGGGGTCTTACCCCAATTTTTAAGAAACGACATGACATTAACTACTGTTTTTTAATAAAATGGTACTCAGAATTTCCCCTATACTATTTAGATATGTTTGAGAATTTACCTCTAGTGCCAGCCCAGACAAGACGTGAAGAACAGCTCAAGAGACTCAGCACCTCCTGACACTGAGCTACACAGCCTCCTGCCAAGCTCTTCAGAACCACAGCCATGAGGTTGGAATGCCTCACAGCTCTGAAGCACACACACATTTAAGTTTCTTTAATATAAAAGGTTGGGGTTTTTTTACTTCTGGGGTTTCAGTTTGTTCCAAGACTGCTTGAGACTACCTATAAGAGAGGGAACATGGGAATCCCTGCCACAAGCCAGGTCAGAATCCAATGCTCCCACATTTTAATGAAATGATACCACCTTAACTTCTCAATGCCAAAAATGTACTGCCAGATCACTTAAGTGTGGTGGTGATGTTAAATCATTCTGAAAAGTAAGTCCAGAGACTCAGAAAAACATAATGAGACTATAAGTAGGGTGCAGCATTGGGAAGGGAGGAGATGGGACTGCAGTCTGACTTTCTAGTCACCTCACACTGAAAGAGCAGTGGAGCAGGGCAGGCACCAGCTGCTCCCCTACTTAAAAGTCACCTCCAGCCTTTCTCAAAAGTGAAGCAGCTGTGTCTGCCTGGGGGCTCACTGGTGTTCTGGGCAGGGAGCAGGAGGAACTTGTAGCAGAAGGAATTTCCTCAATTTAACATCAAATGCCAATAGAGGTGCCAACAGAAAATGCAGTCACTCTGCTACTTTAAATTGCCTGAATCCAGGGGCAATTTTTACAGAACAAGAGCAGCTGCTGTCTCTGAGACTTGAGATACATGTTCAATTGCAGTAGGACATGACACAAGCTGTCATTTGAACCTCTGGAATTAACAAATGTGATAGGAAATATGTAACCCATCACTACCCCATACTTACTTTGTTAGCGTGATAATTCAAGTTTATATATAAATGGCTAGTTTCCCCTTTGGATCGTGCACTAATTTTTCAGATTTCTTACACCATTGCCTGCCTTCCATGCATCCTGCTTTATTGGCCCTGAAAGACCTCAAATCCCAAAACAAACCCTTTAAGACAAAAAAAAAAGACCAAATGGCAATTAGAGCATGTAGCTACTTCTCTTTCTTCCCTCCTCATGGGTGAAGTCAAGTCACTTCACTATTTTGATTGGATGTCCAATACATATATACACTAAAGACAAATTTCTTCAAATGTAAAATAAATGTATTCAAATACTCAGGAGGCAATTGCTGATTGTCAGCCAATCACTTAATAGATTTGCATAATCACTACATCGTTGTTTTGATTTACATATCCATATGTACACACATACAGAATGAAAGAACAAGAGAAGGAATTTTCTGTGTTGTGCCTCAGGAGGATTTTCAAGTGATTTGCCAGCTTTGGTTTCTCATAAAACTGCTAGCATAAATCAACCAAAAAAAAAGAAAAAAAGATTCCTGTACAAGACAAGGAATAAAAACAAAGTTGCTAAAATATTGAAAAGTATCAGTGACAAAAAGGTATTGATTCATTCCTATAATTTTCCTCTGCAGGTCAATAGAAGATTTCATTCATTTTTTCACACTTCCTGCTTGCTCTGGCTAGAATATAGCTCCTACCCCTCACATACACAAAGCTACAGCTTTCTGGGAATGAGGGCAGAAAAGGAGAGAAAAGGACGGGGAAACAATAAAAACTGTCTAGGGAAAATGTAAAGCAAAGCAATTTCTCAAAGGTTTTAGTCCCATTTTTTTTATTCTGCTTTGGTTTTATTTATTAATTTATTTGTTTATTCTATCCTTCTTGCAGCAGATTCACAGATCATTTGGTCTTTAACATTTTTGCCACTTCCCAGAAAAGCAATACAGAAGTATTTCCAATTAACAGGATACTTGCCTTTTGTGGTTCTCCTTATCTAGTTGATTTCATTCAGGATGCAAGTACCTCGTAAATGGAGTTACTGCACTTTTTTAAAACTTAAGGGGAAACTTCTACATCCCAGACTGTGAATGGTTCATAAGGATTACTTTCACAATGTTGTCTTTTAGCTTCTTGACTCTGTAGTCTCATTTCATTACCAGTGGAGAGAGGGATTCTTTGACAAGACAGGTCAGAGTAGATAAATTTGGGTCCTGCTCAACACAATTAAAAGTGATCAGCACAATTATAAGTGATCAACTCTCTCCACAGACAGCCCAGAGAGGTCAGGCTCAGAACAATAATCATGATGACTTCAAAGAATATCCCTGGGCCCTTAAAAGTACTAATTTTATTTTTGTACTGATCACAGAATCACTGCTGTACACAGAATCACTACTTTGAGGCCCCATTTTAAATGCCAGTTGTTCCCCTTGGGCCTACGTGCTCTTCACCATGCAGTATGTCAGATAATGGAACATGATCTTCAGCAGATTTAGATACAAAACTTTCATGCTTTGGAAATTAAAAAGTATTCCAAGCATCCATGTAACTCAGAGAATGCCCAAACAGATGGGTTCAGGCAAGCCCACGTGCCCCATGCTCACACACAGGGGCAGAGAGTTAAGGGGTAGTAGACTTTGATAACAAAATAAACTTAAGGAGACTGTGTTCTGCCTCCTTGCTGGCATTCACTCCAACCTACTATAATGACTGCCCGGTCAACAATGTTGAAAAATGCAACAAAAGAAAAAAAAAAAAAGAAGTGGAGTGTGTTTTAAAAACAGATCAGATTGCTGATCCAGACTCCAGCAGAGCTACAGCAACAGTTGTCAGCCCAAGTGAGAGGGCAGGGCTGTGAAGTGTGGGAGCAGGAATGCAGTTCCAGGGGGCACAGGGACTCTTTAAACACACATTGGTGCCAGAGGTCCCACACTGTGAAACCATACCCAGTCAGATGTGATAATGCACTGCTGCATCAGCACAATGCTGTGCCTTAGGTAACCAATTTAGTAGAGGGAATGCAGTAAACTTAACAGAGCACCAAGCACGTCTGTGCCAGAGCTGGCTTTGTGCTTAGCCTGTTTAGAGTGGGAGGGGAAGGCACGTGAATCTATCTGCTCTTGCCCACAGGGATGTAATCTAATGTGGGCATCAGGCCATACTCAGGATAGCATCATGTCTTACAATGACAAGTTCCTCTCTGCACCTAAGCTATCACAGTAGCTGTGAATTTTTCTCCCATGCTTCCATCTAAGAATTTTGGGGTTTTAAAATGATAATTAATTGGGTTTTTCTTTTAATGCATCTATTTTACAGATTGAGAATTCCAGAAACAGGGAATAATAGCTAAAACCATCACCTTAATCTCTTGGGTGACTAAGTATGGCCTGCTGCTACATGCAAGAATAAATACTGGATGCATGGATATTCAACTTGCAGCAAGTGCCTGAAAAGCCAGAAGAGGTTACTGCCCTTTTTCCTGCCACCTTCCCAAAGGGAATTATCATGGAGCACCTAAATCACAAAGCATCTGAACACATGCCAGTTACTGTTAAGGAGAACAGCAGGGTTAGTTTAAATGTTTTCATCCTCTGAGCTGAGCTATCCCAGATCTTTGCCTTCAGAAAGTGCTCAAGTGCTGCTCCCCAGCCTAAGTACCCTGGCTGTAGTGACCAGCAATAGACGGGGCAAAATAAGGGAGATGGGAGTGCAGGGGGCTGGCTTGCTTCTTTCAGGGGCAGATAGGAGCTGATGTATCTTGGTTTAAATACTCCAGCCTTGTGCAAACCATGATCAGCGAGAACAGTCACTCTGGCCCACAAGATATTCCTTTTGCTACACTCTGGTTTTGGTTAGGGAGCCTCAAAGTCTCCTGCACGACATGACAAACTACCTTTCATTTGTTCCATGCTCTATAATCTCAGCATTTCTTCACCAGCTATCAAACAGGCATCTGTATTCTTAATTTTCATTTCCACAGATAAATTGTCTCTTCAGTACCCTCTGCTGTCCATTCAACGCCATGTCACTCTCAGAAGAGCCTTACTGCAGAGGTTTAAGGTAGCAGCACATTTTTCCTTCCCGCTTCATTTAATTGAGTAAAAGGCCTGGGTGCCCCAGCAGTCTGTACAAGTTTGAGCCAGGCACTTCTGAAATGTAATACAGCTCTTCTGAGATCTGAAATGCCTGTGGGAATTGCCCATTCCTCCTCACTGATGATATATTCCTCAAAAAAGGTCTCTGTTATGTGCCCGAAGACAGATGGTATGGATTTGGACTAAGGTGATCCACCCAGTTCAGTCTCAAATAAATAAAGAGTGAGTTCAAACAAATGCTCTGCCCGTGGGTGGAGCACATTTTTTGTGATTTTTGAGTTCTAGATCTAGAAACTGAACGCATTTGGTGAGCAATACTTGAAGAACCAAGTGGGCTAGGTCAAACCATAGTAAAACCAATGAATGCTGACAGATCTATCCATTATTTCTACAGATACCCTTATCCCACATAACGAACCTCCAGTTCTATCCACAATTACAGTAAGCCCCCTGGGATCAAGGCTTGGAAGCCAGAATAAGGATACATATAAGCCTGTAGAAATCTGGAAACAGGAAGAAGAGGCTCATATATTAATCTAAAAAGGCCTAAAAATATCAGTAGAATATGGGATTGCTTATCATCATCATCATCATAAGGTTACAGCCAAAATTTTGCCCTAAGGACATGTTAGAGTGGGGGGAAAAGCGCAGAAAGCACATCATTGAGGCTACAGAATCAAAAATAGTTGGATATCATGCTAACCACATCATTCTTGGTATGGTAATAGCTGTGGAAACCATTACGCAAATATCTTCATGGAGCAACAAGTTCTACACACACCTTTGTCATTTTTAAACAATTAATTTAATCTCTTATGGAGGCATAGGTTCACTTCCAGTGAGAGTTTGCCTTCTTTAGCTCAGTTTACTTCTATCAGAATCTAGCTAGCCAACCACATATTGGTACTTAGCTACCAGAACAGCAGAACAATAAAAAAAAAACAATTACTTTAGTAAATAGCATCCCACTCCACTTTCTTCATATGTTCAATCTCTCCCCAGCTATCACAGTTTATTTTGATCGCTCCCTTAACTCTACATCTGAATTTTAGAAACACAGCTGCAGAAAATCTCATAATAAAGTGGGAGTAGGTTCCAGCTACTCAGCAGTGATGTCAGCCTTTGTTTTGCCTGAATAGTATCTCCTAAAGATGCCAGACTGTATAAAGATGTCACCCTAGAATACAACCTGGTTTCTAAAGGAGTTCCTTTTAATAATGTATGGGAAAACCACAATGTTCTGCAAGGAAAAAAAAAAAAACAATTATCTGAACACCTACTGAAACATGGACAATTCAATTTAACCTTGGAGATAGAGTAAGCTTAGAGCTCATTTATATCCCTACCCCTCTCCAAGTGTCCAAAAATTTCCACCTTGTGTCCTTTCACAGATACAGTCCAGCAACCAACATTAAGGGATTTTTGAGGCACCCACAGGTAGAGAACAGTGCACATTATGTGGCCAAGGGTCTCCACCAGACTGCTCTGTAATGTGACCTAAGTCAGGTGCACTGTCAAGATCTGTCACATACCTTCTGCACCAATTGACACCAGTTTCACTCCTTTGCTGGCAATGTAATCCAGAGCTTTGTTGACATTAGCAATTTTATGGAAGCGCATCTTCCCTCTGTCTGGTTTCGGTAGCCTTTCCCCTGCAGAACGATAAATTTAATCTGTTTATTCTTATATACACCTTCCTACAGATATAAAAGTGATTAGAAATCAAGAATGGATGTGCCCTAACACTACCTAAAAGTCAGCAATTATTTTAATAGGTATTTTTCTGGAAGAATGCCAAAGAGGTTTGAACCAAACACCGAAAAGAAAATTCAAATGTTGAGGCATTTTGGTCTTTCTGATACAGCAGTAAAACCGGAGTAAAATTTTTGTTTCCTCTAAACATTTGGAAGATGTGTGTACTTCCTCCTATTCCACTTCTGGTTCATTGCCACTGTCTGTTAAGTAGATGAATATTAAGAAGGCAGAATGTTCTCAGAGCTCATTATTCTTATCTGCCTGACGTAAGGAGAGGCTGGATTCTATCCAGCAGATCAACCACAGCATCCTTGCACATCTGACCAAGAAGAATGGCTTCCAACAACAGCACAGCAGAGCAGCTTATTTCAGAGCATAGGACTGATGTGCTTGAACAAAGTTATCTTTTCAAATGATCACAAAGAATAATAATTTCTAAAAAGATTCTTCATTTCATAAGGAATGATCATTTGCAGAATTTCTTTCCACACTGAAATCTCCAGCAAAACTCTAAACTGTCTTGTATGTTTGTAGCTTGAGCTATTCCTTTTCCATTAAGGAGCATTGTGATCTTACCTTGGAGACTGCCCCTCTGACTAATGCATAACAAAAGGGACATAGTGAGTTTACATCAGTTAGCAAAAGTTCTTGGATGTTACACTCTTTTGAAAAATGAGACCTTTTATTTGTGACTAAATATTGATCTAAGTGTGCTTTAGGCACTCACTTTTGAAAGTGTTGGTACATCCAATAAAGTCATTAGGAGCAAAGTGTTTATGCTAAAAGCAGAATAAAATGAATTGGTCACCTAAGTACAAAGGCTTTTTAAGTGTTAGGGGCTAAGGCAAGGTCCTCAATGTTTCTGGTTTGTCCAACAACACTGTGATGGCAATGATACCCTGATACACTGTGATATCCTGGAACACAAGCACAAACCAGGAAATTTTGGACACAAGCAAAAAGTAGAGCTTCTTTTCCCCTCCTTTTTACTTTAGAGTGTGTTTCATCTATCACTTTTCAGACTACTTAGAGTTTATGTTCACAGTTTTGAATCGTTAACAATTTTTGTTCCTTTAAGATTGTTTCAGTTAGTGTGCTGTAAACACAGAGAAAACTTTATTTTAGCTAACCTGAGATAACTTCCAAGAGGAGCATCAGTTTGAGGCCATTTCTGAAGTCCTCCTCAATGTTCTCAATCTGTGTGCCTGCTTTCCTGAGGTGGGAATTGCACCAGGCTGTAAACGTCTGAAAGAGCAATTTAAAAAAACATACTTATCAACAAGGCATTTTCCAAGCAACTGCTAAGCCATCTGAGTAAACACTGCCTCTGCTATTTGAATGTCCAGCTCCCATTCATGCTATACATGTTGCCAAGTACAAAATTCTTACCCCATATGTTCATGAAGAGGCAAAGGACTTCTTGAATACAAACAATTTTGTGCTAGATTCTGGTTGCAGATGCATCTCCACACAGAAGTTCTACACATACAGGCAAAAGTTGGACACAAACGCAGATACTTAAATTTGCGGGGAAAAAATGATCACAAAAGCAGCCATGAATATTTTTGTGTTCATAGTGAATAATTGCAGAGGTGAAAAGCAGAACTAATTCCATTGCAGAGGTCATATACACGTTACCTTTTGTATGAATGAAGTCAAAACAAGCTACTATAAAATTTAGTAGTTAAGTTAGTCTGGTTTTAAATATCCATTACTTCTCTCAGCCTTCTGACAAATTGTCCTTGCTTTTCACTGTCTGTTAAGAAACATAAAATTTGTATTTACTAGGTATTTTAGCAGGTGTTTAGTTATATAACACAGTCATTGTTACTAAACATTTTTAGTAAGTTAGACTTCAGCTTCTTAAACTGTCAGATATTTGGAATTCCTCTTCTTTTGCTACATCAGATTTCCAGTTTTAAAAATATTAATTCAAATAGTTTGAAAAAACAAGATATATCCCAGTTGTAAATAAGAAATTCCCTTTTGCCGTCTTTATTCTTGCCTGTTTCTTTAGACTATTTAATTTCCAATCTCTCAGAATAAGGAAGGCCAGTAGATTAAGGCAAAGATCTTCCCTGGAACTGAATACTGCAGATGCTAGACAGGTTTGATACATTAAGAAAACATGGACTGAATTTTTATAAAACAGTCTCATCTTTAAGAAGTAACTTTTTGTTAAAGTATAATAACATTGTGACTATTGTTGGGTTTGACTTGGCTTATGTGACACTCCTACACCTACAAGGAACAGCTTCCTTTTATTATCTTCTCCTATTGAATTAAACGGAAGCAAGAACTGCTATGGATATGGCAGAGATGTGCAGTGAAATCCCTAACTCTAGGCACCCAGAAAAAGGAGGAGAGAGAAGAAAATAATGGAAGTGGGGTTCATGTTGACACGCAGAGGATGAATCGTAGGTAGGGACATAAGTTGTTCTGTGTGCATATAGGGATAAGTGAGGTTGCAGCTGAAGTATATCTACAAACACATTTTAACAAAGGGATGTTAGCTTCCATTCAGGAAGGCAGAACGCTCCTTGTTTTAAGGTAAATAGCTTTACTGAGTTCATGAGAGACCTGAAACCAGAGCATACCAATCCTCACAGCGCAGAATCTAGGCACCTCTACCCTCAGGGCATGACATGATGGAGTGTTAGGATGGCATTTGGTTTGGATCATTATAGAGTTAGGATCTAGTTTATAAGACTAATTTGTCTGCCTCAAGCAGTATCTTGTTTTGGCTTAAAAGGCTTAGCACCACATTAAGTCATTTGCAAATGTTAAAAATTATTACAAGCTTCTTGGAAGGAATAATACTGTGGCAATACAGAAAAAAAGGGTGAAAGCACTCAAGGGTAAATGCACATGAACCTTGCCTGGCAATTTGGCAATAAATATTAGAAATCTGAACCTTTAAATAAATGAGCCTTTCATGAATTAAGTTTAAGTGATGGACATGTGCTTATTTGCAGATGCTATTGCAGTTTGTAGAACTGTTCCAAGCACACCATAATAAACTCAGAGAGGAAGTTGGAGAAAAACCTCAGTCATTTCCATCTCCTCTTTTAGATATTTATGGTAAGTGTTCACCTCATACCACTCAAGTAAATGAGTTTTCCTCTTTTTTCATTTAATTAGGAATATGAATCTGATGCCTACGGTGAAGAAGGCTACTTCTCAGTTTCTTAAGAAGAATTGGATCCTGGCACTTCTTAGCTCATATATATATATATATAAATCAACTTACTTGATGCTGCACTGATAGACACAAAACGTAAGTTTTATCCAAAGATCACAAAGTGTTCAAATAATTTCAATAGTTTCACTTGAAAATGAATATTTTTATGGCACTGAATTTCCTGAGAGACAAATAGTTTTCTCATCTCATTCGTTCTATGCAAACAACAATCAACCAACGTTGTTGTGATGTAGACAAGGCAAAGATGCTGCTGCTGCTGCTGAGTGAAGTTGTTTTCAATAGTTTGATGACAGAGTGGTTTTTATTATCTGCTTTTATATATTTGTAGGTTATTTAAGATTCTTTCCAGCTGTAATGCATTTGTAGCATTTTGAAGGGTAAACTTGGAATTACCACAAGGCCTCCATCCATGAGATAAGTTCTGCTGAAGCACTCTGCTGTGATGGGAGTCTATTTAGACTACTTATCTAGATAGTTTTGATTATCTTCTGTATCTAAAATAAGAGAGTTGCATCTTTTATTTAAACTACAGTTGCTCAGTTTTCTGTTTTACCAGTGCCCCAGGCCATGACTCCGCGCTATGTGTCCCCTTCTGACAGTTGTCCTGTGCCTCATGGAAATGCCAGTGCAGTACTTTACAGCAGACTCTTGGTGTGTGGCCTCTTAAGCCTGGTGCCTTCCCAACTAGCTTATTTTTCCCAGGACTAAACATGGTTATAGAAATCATACTTAGGGAAATGTTAACTATAATTCAGTGATGCAATTCATTAGTGACTGCATGAAGGCTACTGCACAATTTAACTTGCCAATTTTAAGTTTTCTCAATCCACATTTTATTTAACCCTCATCCCTTTATTCTTACTGTGATATCTCTTGTTCTCACTGCTTTGGCTTTAACTAATAATTCTATTCACAGATATTGAGAAACAATTCAAAGCACGTTCAAGTCCTGGAGATCAACATACAGCCAGCATATAGTACCCTGGAAATTTGTAATCCATTGGGATTTAAAAGCTATTACATGACTTAGACAAAGCAAATTCCTTTTTCTGCTGAGCTGTACAGAACATTTCAGAGTATCAGATTGCCCAGAGAAACAAAGCGGGACTGAAGGCACCAAGCTGAATACCAGGAAGGACACAAATAAGTGTCTACAAAGCTAGACATTTCTTTTTAGGATTTATTTACCCTAAGTGGCTATACCAATTGAAAATATAAATAATAAAAAATTCTCCTTTCCAAGTTTGTTATTACAAAGAAAGTTGGCTAATATTCTGAGAGACCCCAGAAGACAGGATATAGGGCAGGAAGCCAAAGAATTTGCAGTCCCACCAGTGAATGTTCTCTTAATGCACCATCAGTTGTCTACTGCTGTCACAGGTCTATTTTGGAAACACTAACTCCAGGAAAGAGAATGCAGTTTATGTTTTATGCCCACTTAGCCTCCTTGTGAATACTGCCTATACCATATGCTCCACAATTCACAGATCTGTGAGGGCGAAGTGTATACCTATGGAGAAAAAAACCCTCTTACCTGGTAATTGACTCAGGCCACTTAATTTTATGAGTCTCTGACAAATAAAACAGCAACCAAGGGGCAGCAAAAGGAGATATGCCTACTTAATTAACAATTAACTGCAGATAATGCCAAAAGAAGACTAGGGTATGCCCAATTCGTACAAATATTTTTACACAGGCACAATGAAAGACATGCTTTGCTGGGAAAAATGGTGTCTTTGAGATCTGACTTGTACTACACTTCTGCGAAACCCCACATCCTCTTTATGTGAGTGTAACGATAACTTTCTTTTGATAGTGGTTCAAAGCCAGAAAACAAGACGCTATGATAACAAGTTTCACATGTGCACGTAATAATATGGAAAAAGACAACTGAGAAAGCACCAGTCACCACACCCTTCAGTACTGGTGAGTCAAGACAACTTGTTCTACCTTCTGAAGATATGAATTTCTAGTTTTGCACCAACAGCGAGTCCATAATGAATATCACTAAAGCAGCAGCATAACTTGCATGCGTAGGGGATACACTCCACAAGTTCAGAAAGATTTGTTTGCTTGCACTCAGTATTGAAATTCAGAAGTGGATCCAGCCTAATGAAGCACTGGGGATCTGTATCCTATTTAGTACATATAACTCATATCAAGGTTAGCTCTGCCTTTCACTCACTCTAACTCAAATAAATTTGTCTGCTATAGTATTTATAAGTGTTCAAAATTAATATTTATTTCAGAAGCCATGTATCTGCTTGTCTGTACCCCTATCAAGCCCAAGAAAGGCCACTTGCTTAAAGGAGTCATTTGGTTTTACTTGGATTGGAAATGTAATACTTTCTGTGCCTGCTAAGGAAAACAGAAGCACAACTTCTTTTACATGGATGTTAAATTCTAATAACTAGAGCAGGAGAACACACCTAACTAAAATTAACTTTAAATACAAACATTCAACACATTTGTTTACATCCATATTATCCTGAATTATTTCAGTCTGATAGGGGTGTTTCTTGAAAGTGCTTTACAGCCCTTCTTCCAAAAGGGCTTTTCCACTCTCTTTGTGTTAGCTGAGGGTCTTCATTACTTCTAGGCTAAATGGGATGCAGTGATTCACTCTATAATTATACAGAACATTACTGGGCTCTGAGTGCATGACAAGGATGTTACAGAAGGAGCTCTGCCAGAACATTCCCAGTAGGCCAGACTGAGGTTTCCCCTTGAAGAATTTCCCATCTGACTGTTATCCATGTTTTAAAATATAAGTTGTGAACTTGCAACATGATCTCCTAGCTCCTGTGTCCACAGCATGTTCTGATGGCGGCAGAATCAGGGGTTTTCTCTGGATTTAGACTGTGTTGGCCCTCATTCTCTTAACTGTTTATTCTGTTCCCAAAAGAAGAAGCTGGAAGGTGAAATGCAGCAGAAAATTGCACAACACTTTTAAACTAGCTTGATGTCAACCAATAACTAACATGGTATCGTTCAGCTGCTCCTAGAGCATCTAGAGCAGATATACTTGCATACATGCATGAGTATATTTTTAGGAATTAAAAGTAAATAAAATCTTAGATTTTAGCTGTTGGCTTGAATTATTATTAATTGTTCCCTTGCTCTGCTTTTCCCTTGCAGTGGAAACCTAAATGCATTGGCATATGTTAGTAAAATAACTAGAATAACTCTAACAGGAGGGGTGCTTCACCAGTACAACTGGATCACATCAGAATACCAGGAAGCAAAGTGGAATTTCAACACCAGATATACCGGAGCATAGCAACAACTCAAGTGAAGCAGAGAGAAAACATCATAAAGGATGGCATGAAGATTAAGGTAGGGGGAACGTTTAGCATATTCCAAAATGTTATTGAAAGGAAACCTTCCTGGGAACACCAGAAAGGATAAGCACAGAACCATCTCACAATGGAAGTGCCTAGAAACTCCATCACAAGTACCCCAAATCCAAAGCTGGGGTAAGCCCTTCCTGCTCCAGCAGTTCCATCCATATCGCTGAACAGATGGTGTCAGAGATGATACACTGGCACATTCTGCACTGTCAGCAGATCTGCTCTACTAACTCAGGGAACTTCCTTCCAGTCCCTTAGTTTTATCACTCCCAGGAGAAGTCACCAAAGGGATGCATCCATCACACAGGACTTTGCACGTCTTATTGGCACTCTGCATTTTGCTTACATGGAAGAGCCTGGGGAGACCTCAGTCCTTGCAAAGCAGGTGGCCTAATCCCATGTGAGTCTAGGGTTTCCTGCAAAACATGCAACTCCCTCCAGTACTGAATGACTGCACGTCTGTTTTACAGTGCTCACTATTACCAAAAAAAACACCCAGAGCAGTAAATATCCCTTGAAGAATAATTCGGCAAGGTTGAACCCCGAGCAATGTCAAGATTATTAAGCCTTTTGTTACAAAGTGAGTGACACTAGTTCTTTCTTTCAGAGGAGGCAACAGAGAAAGTTTATGTTGTCCCAGTGGTTTAAACTAGAAAAAAAACCTCCGACAGTAGCAAGTTGCATGGAAAATTTAGTCTGAGTCACTGCCTGCATTATCCTCACCTCTGCCTTTTTTCTTAAGGAAAGAACAAGAAGGAAAGGAAGGAAGCTGAGAGGTTTCACATGCCCTTTGAAGAGGCTAAAATACTTAAAATACTGCAAAGTTTATTAGGAAGAGGCAGATATCTTTATTGGATCACCTGAGATAGCTGGAAAAGGCACAGAAGTTTTAGGTATATAAGCCCACATTTACATGAAGAGAGACGCCTCCGACTTAAGTGTGAAAATTTAGTAAGTCTTCAGACAGCTCAGAGCTTTGATGGACCATCAGTATAATACTCCAACAGCTCTATTCCCTGAAGGAAGCCCCTTCCTTTTTCAGTACCATTGATGACACCATTAAGAAAGCTTAAAGAAAGCATCTGTAAAATCCAACTATGTGACTTCTCAAAATACATGCAGTACCATAGGGTCTGTTGGAGTATTTTTTCAATTTAAAATGAAAATGCCTATTCAAAATGTATTTTCGAACAAAAACTTTGATATTTCAGAAGTAAGAACACATGCAATATTAAAAATCCCATTTGAAACTAAAAGGTACTTAGGATCCATACAAAAATGCTGGTGTAAATCTACTTCTAATTTTTGGAATTTCAAGCATCATGCAAATAAGAGAAGCCCACTCAGAAAAATAACACAAAAATAAAAGATATAAGAATGCTATGAAAACCTTTACTGAAAGCATGGGTATGGTTTTATCTTCCATTATAAAAATAGTAAGATATCTTTACAATTGCAAGCTACCCAATTTGTTAAGGTGAAGGAATTAAAAAGACAAAGGACCTGTCAGGGAAAAAAAAAACACCACTGCCTGCTTCTCATGTGTTCTCTGAATTCAGAGTGTTTTTTAACACACTTCCAACACCTGAGCAGACCAGAATGGTCTTTGGCAAATTTACATGTGGCAATTTTAATAAAAAAGGGAAAAACACAGTCTTATAAAAGATTTGGCATATTTTGTTCACATGAAAGTGGGAAACTAGGTAAGTAAGCATCAGCTTCTGCTAAATCCAATCTTATATAAAAAATTAAACTTCCAAGGACAGCAAAAACTTACATTGTACTACAGTTCTAAGCCTGCATTTCCTCTGCACGCATGTCCTCTGCTCATGATTTTATGTAGACTCTAGCCATTAGTCCTAACTGCACTGGTTAAGCCAAAGTATTTTAAAGGTCCCCCATCTAGACTCTACAGAATCTCTTTTATGTCATGTGCCTAAGCTAGTTGCAATAGCAGCCAGCTATTTATCAAAGAGGAAAACTAAACATAAAACCATGGCCGGGGGTGGGGTAGGGGAAAGTGTGTTTACCAAGTCAGAGAGTTATTACTACGAATGGTGAATAGCGGCCCACTCTAAGTGGAAGGGCTTATTAAACAGACTTCTGTAGGAATCTGCCCTGAAGCATTTCCTATACTATCCTTTACTTACACATTTGGATAAGAGAACAGAGTGCACGCTCTTACACATTTGAGTAAGACAGCAAAACAGTGGGTCTGCAAACATGTTTCACGACAGAGCTACAATTCAAACTAATCTTAACAAATCAGTGAAATAACTTGAAGAAAGTCAGATTCAGATAAGCAAGAAGTCTCAATTCTCCCAATCATACTTTCTGTGATCTTCATGGAAGATTCATATCCTAACTGACATCTACCCTGCAGCCTTGAAAAGGAAGAATATCAAGGAGACTATTTTTCCTGCCAGATTGTATGCTGCCAGATAAAGGATCCAAAGACTACAAAATAAGGAGTCACTCAGTGGAAAACAACTCTCTTGCAGGAATCCAAGCCCTTGGCAAGCAGCATGTAGCTGTAAATTTTGTTTCTGTCAGGCTGTTCTTTAAGTGGTGATCCCCATTTCCATCTTCTATTTTCATATGACCCTCTAATTTCCCTTAGCAAAAAGAAATCTAATATTGGAGATTTGTCAGTGATATTGGAGAAAAAGAAAAGAAGATGGTGAAGACAGAGAACAATAATGAAACAAAGCTGAAGAAATAGAGGGTAGAGGGAAGGTCAAAGTCAATAGGCAGAAGAGTGTTTATGGGAAACTAAACAAATCAAACTTATTTGAAAGTGGATTCCATGATCTGTTCTATGGAGACACACATTTCCTGAGGTCTGTATTATCATCCTTGAGAATACACCTGACATTTGTTTTTTCTCCCCAGCTTTGCAACAGCCTTTAAGGCACTTAAGACAGGAATTTTAAAAATATTTTTACTGTCTTAAATGCTGAGCAAATTATGACCCCTGATTCCTCACAAGGGTTTATAATCCTTTTCACAACAATGGGAGCAAATGTTAGCCATACCTGAGTGCTTTTCAGCAGTATTCAAGGATAATAATAAAGTCTCCATATTCCACAGCACTATTTTGGCGGGAAATGAACCATTAATGAGTGTTTTTGAGATGCTCAAACACTGCCCTAAAAAAAGCCCAATAAAGAAACATTAGAAAGAGAGATTAGGAAGTTGACAAAACTATAAATGTCTTGTAAATATAGAACTGTGAAAAAATGAATCAAAACCAGAACCTACTCTGAACAGACAGAAAACAACGCATAACAACTACCAACATCTTCAGTATCTGTTCGCTATCATACAGCATTAATTCTGCATTTAAAAATCAAATTGAGCTTTTTAGTATAAAACAGTTACCTACTACTGTAAATCTAGTTACATGCTAGTTATTCTTCTCTCCTTAAACTCGTTAGTGAATGTGCCAGCCCCTCCAGTATGGAGAAAGAAGTGCCTCGGAGAACAGTTAAGAATAGCAATGACTCTGAGTAACCCCACAGATGCAATCTGAGAAAGCATTTTCACATACAGAAATTTTTTTAGCTTTCACCTCTAGGATAAAAAGTCACTGTCCCTACCTCTCACTAATAAGGTCAGTTTTGGGCACCTCCAATGCAGCTGCCATTTCTGGTGGTTTAAGTGATGGGGACACCTGTCCCCCTGAGAGCTAAACTGAGCGTACAACTCACCTCAAAAATATTACCAACCAGTCTGCATGTGTTAGCAACCTTGTCATTTACTCACCTGGCCTGGGTTCAAAACACTGACCTAAAAGTGAAAGGTTCCCATCAGCCACACATTCCCAACCAATAAATTAAAAGTCCATCTTCAGCACAAGGTTGTCTTTCATCATGAGCTGGGGTGTGGGAGAATATCAGAATATTCCACTCAGAAGGCTTTGCAATGCTGAGACTTGTAATTAATAATGTCACCACCTTGCTAAGCAGTGCAAGTCAGCTTTCTCTTGCATGTGAATGACTATTTTTGCAGTACAGTTTGCTCATTCACATCATATGCATGAATCCCTGGAAAAAGATGGTCCCCCAACAGCATCCAGGCAATACTCTATGAGAATCCTTTGTCCAAATGCACAAGTCCAGGTGTATTATGTCAGCCCTGGATAATTCACAGTGGCTAGACGGAGTAATGAGGAGCAATTCCTTGCTGTTTGTAATGATCTTACCTCTTCATTTTTCCTTCTACTTCAGTAACAATATGCAGGACATCGTTTACAGTTACACAACAGTCTTTTGATGACTCTACTCTCTTTGCCTTTTATGAACCAACAGGTATGTTAATACCTCATCATAACAGAATTAATACCTCTGAGTTTTGGATTACATAGCATTATTCAATGCACATTCTCAATGTGGAAGATTAGCTTTAGAGAATGGTAAATAATGGTATGGTCTGTAATGTAAACAAAGTTCTCAAATTACTAATATTAAATTGCATTCTCCAATGAGAGTGAAAAGACAAACTGTGAGAGTAATGACTCAGTGTTTGAGTTCTTGCTCTTCCACAGCTCTCTGTACAACTTCTTTTGAGTTATAAAACCTCTTAACATGAGCAAAACCTTTATCCCACAGAAGAGGTTAAATATAAATACATTCCATGGACTGAGATCTCTAAATGCATAATTAGACCAGCTCTGTTAATCTTTACAACAGAGTGTATTTCATAGTCTCATGTACATTTTGAAAACTTAAAATGCTGTAGAACTTATATTTCATAATGCTCAAAAAACAAATATTGGTGAAAAAATTATCTGTGAATCAAGTATATGCAGAATGTGATCCTTAAATGGCAGTAAAGCTTTGAAAATAAAACCAAACGCAAGCAAAAAGAAAGGAATCAATGGAACAACACAAATGCAAAGTTTTGAATGATCTATTTTTGGTCAATGGCTTTTTTTATCTTTTCTTTTCAGATGCTGATTTTGTATTTCCCTCAAAGGAAAAGTTTATGAACATGTTGATCTCTTTAAATTTGCCATATTGTTTCTAGCATTTATTAATTCAACAATTACCAAATCATGGGAGACTTTTTTTTTGTTACATGCAGCACTGCCAAATTTTGCCCTTCAAAATGTCACCTACTGAAACCTGCAGAAATAGAGATGCATCACCCACAAGAACCTGTGCCTTTCTGACAGAACAAGGGAACTCCTATACAGCACAGCAGGGAGTTCACAGCATCCAGCCTGAACCTCTGAGGACTGCCAGCTATTTGCATGGCATAACAGTATTTTCCTCTAACAGGGTACGCTAACTTTAGAGCATCCTAACCACATATTCTCTGCTCTGATACACTGCACTTTGCAGAGTTTGCATGTACACTCTATAAACAAGTAAGCCTGACATTACAACCTGCAGTAGTATGGCTACTAACATCTTACACAGCATTCCCAATCACTTTATGCCACAGAACCTCACAGTGGATGCCTAGAAATAAATTAGTTCTTGCCCAGTTGCCAGGGCATTAAAATAGATTTGCCACTACACTGCACAAATTTGAGTGCTGCAAAGAAATGTGCGCATTTTTATAAGAGTTTTAATGGACTCTGTCATCCATGTAATAAAGACTGCATCTTTGCATTTATACAGAGGTATATATTCATGTTTCGTAAAGTGCTGTCCAACTACCCCTAAACAACCAGTCAGGCAAAGTACTGGAGACCAAAGCAGAGAGCTTGAAGAACATGAAGTGTGTAGGTTCTGTTAGTAACTCCAAGGTGCTGATGCACACTCCCAAATATCTCTTTTCCATGCACCCTCTCTCTTGCTCTCTGTAAGACTTTTAGATACAGATCTTAGGGGAACAAAATTCAGACAGCTCCTGATACTTTTAAAGGCACGCTCAGTTAATGGAACAGAGATCTATTTGCATTCTGGTGCTTTCTGGACCACTTTTGAGCAAAGTGACATTTGGGAAGTCTCACTAGAAATGCTAGTTAGACAATGGATCTAAATATTTAAAAACTGAGGAAAAAAAAAAAAACATAGGAAAAGGCATTTCATATGTCATGGGACCATACAACAAAAAGTTGAAATGTGATAGGGTCGAAAGAAATCTACCCATTTCTATGTGGCTCAGAATGAGTTAATTCCGGAGCACCACCTTTCCTGTATTTCTGCTTCACAAGACTATCAACAAACTAGAGGGCCTCTTCAGGAAAAGATTTGCATTAAAAATGCCAACAGGTTTGGAGGGAACTGTTTCAGCAACGATAAAGTATCTGAGACCAGCCATTTTACTGTTTGCTCTCTCCCTCTATATTGTTTTCCAATTGTCCACTTCTTCACTATTACAGAAGAAAAGAACAATCTCTGTTCCATTTGCCTCTCCCAGTGGGGAGCTGAAAATGAAGTATAGGTAATCCCAAAAGAGATACTGTGGTGGATCTGCAAGGGAGAAACCTGCAGGTACATCTCAAAGGGGAAGTCAATGCCCCTCATACTGCCTGGGGCTTTCTCTCCAGTGTATTAAACAAAGAACATGCATTACCACTACCCTGTCAGTGCCAAATGAACCTTCCTAATAAAGAGATAGGATCTCCTATTGTTTCCATTCTTAGGTCCTTGTTCCACTAGGTGTACCTTACAGTGTTCCTCCTGGTTTCCCAAGAGCTCATGAGCTATGAGCGTTGGCTAACAGTTTTGTTTCAGCAGATACATATTTTAATGGCCAAATACTATTTAGGATGAGATGAAAGAAGCATTCACACATTACAGTATGGAAGGAACTAAAGGTATGCCCTCTGGAAATAGAAGGATTAATTAAAGTAGGCTAATCCAGGATTTAGTTGACTAGATTTCCAAATGTCTTTCCTTTGCTTTCTCTGTTGATTTTCTTCACCATGCTATCTTTATCCAGTAATTATAAATTACATTGCCAGGTGAGTAAGTAAATCCATTATAAGTTTGTCAATACAGTCAGAGTGGGATAAAACTATGTTCCTATCCAATTTAGCAACATTCTTTAAAGTACTTCCATAATCATGAAAGCAGGTCCTCTGACAGATACTGAAAGTTTTTTCAATTTTACCCTCACCAAAACACACATCCTTAAGTCTCTGACACCAATAAATGATAGGAAAATATGTCAATAGTTGGATCCCAAAACATTTACACAGTAAATGTCTTTGCACTAGTTCATTTGGAGATAACCAAATCTAGTTTCACTTGTAATCTAAACTAAGATTTCAGTTGAGACTCTCATAGAGAAAGGAAAACCTCATACATTAATTCCCAATTATGCATCAAAAGGCTCCTCTGTGGCATATATGCCACATTACTCAATGTAGTATTTCTCAATACACTAAGGACATAATCTGTCCATGTGAATTACTTCACCATTGTAAGTGATGACTATAAAAAAATTCAATTTTTATTTCATGCTTGTTTAAAGAAACTGATTTTTAAATAATTTAGTTAATTCTGTGGTTAAAGATACCACTTAAACATACTAGGTTAATTTGTTTATGCTTTAATTATTTTTTATGAGCCATTATCCATAGAATAACATTTTCTAAAACATTTAAAATATCCTGTAAGACAGCAGACTTTCAGACAAATTTCAGAGTTTCTAAATAATATTTAATGACACTCAGGTTCCTGAATTACTTATGTTTTCTTTAAACCAGAATAAATAGCAAAACATTACTTGGGATCTTTGGATGACTTGATTACAAATAAGAAATGTAACTAAGTAACCCGTTCTCAAGCACTTAACTAAGAATAGATGGGTAAATAAACAATGATGACTGTAACTGCTGAAGGCATAAACAACAGTTTTAGACAGTTTGTGATAAGCAAACTGCTTTATCAATTAAATAAACAGTTCTTTGTTTATAGCATCTCTCTTCTCAATAGGAGCCATGCTGGGACCCATGCTCGGTCATGGAAATGAAGGCCTTAGACAAAAGGAAAGAAAACCAACTTCAGCCTCATGTCTGGTGTTTTGCTTGTCTTTACCATAATGGCAGATGGGTGATAAGTGCACTGTACGTAATACGTGCATGCACAGATACAGCTGCTTTTGGGGCTGCACTGCAAACTACATTACTGAAATGATTTAGGATTAAGAAGTATTAAGAAGAAGGAAGGTTGCCTCAAATTTCTTCCATGATCTAGTATATACCAGATCATTGTACCAGCAAAGGAAGGGGATTGAAAGCCTATGGGTAGTAGTAGAGCCAAAGATGATCAGCTACTCTGCCAAAGAAAACATGGTGGAACTACTCTCCAGAACCAAGCTGGAGATAAGCTTGGACTATAGAGGTTTTCATAGCTCAGAGAAACTCCTCTAGGTGAAGTAATACCCCAGAGCTACACAATCATTTATAGTTTGGTATTTGGGGTTTTTCGCTTTTTTAAAATTTGAATTCAATGCAGCTGGGTACCAGTTTGCTTCACATTAAAGAGTAAAATATCTTAAGTCGTGCAGCAGTGAAAAGCTACACTGGTGCCAAGATTAAATATAAAATAGAGTTTAAAAAAAAATCACTTAATGCTAGATAGTTAAGCCTTTCTGTGACTGCCAAAATAGCAGGCTGATTTTCAAAGGTGCAAAATAGACAGAAGTCCCTCCTGACGTCAGTGGAAATGCCTGAGTGTTCAACACCTATAAAAAATATGAGTGTTTCCTTAGATGCTTAAGGAATAATCATGGATGCTAATTTTAGCCTGGGGCAGTCACTTTCCAGAGACTCCTGCTATGGGAGTGGGGGTGAGCAAAGCTTTTCAGAGGGGCAGTTAAGATTAGAATCTGTCTGCTCTAAATTAGGTTCTGCAAGTTATCAAGGTAATGGATAGCTTCTTTAATTTACAAGTTTTTTGAAGAGAAATAAAAGCAAACATCAGATTTCAAGTTGAAGGAATTCTGGCAGTTAAGAGCAGTTAGGAGGAAGCATTTGAAGTAAATGGAAAATCTGACTCATATTAAGTACAGTAAACACTTATCAGTGCCATCTGCAAAGCCAACACATAGGTATTATAGCCACTGTTTGGAGATGAAGACGTGGACAAAGTGATGTGTCCTTATAAATCAGAAGTGGGTAAAACCAGGACCAGACACAGGAGCAGCAGTGCCCCTTCTTGCACTTAGGACATAAATTTAGGATTTATCTTCTCCTCTCTGTGCACACTCAGAAATGTTAGGTCCAATTATAGAAACTAACTAAAAATCAGCCAGACAGCTGTCACCTTCTGCTTCCCTCTGGATAGGCCTTCAAAAGCATGAAGTGTATTTCTACAAGCTACCATTTCAAGTAGGAGACGCTTTCACAAAAGGAGATCATTGCATTTCAAAACCTTCTACCTCTGTCTCTTCCTGAAGAGCAGTAACACCTGCCCTGTAAGGCAGTAGTTTGAGGATTCACACCAGTAGTTTGAGGATTACTGAGACCACACTGCCTTGATCTGTACTGAAGTGTTCTTGTACTGCCAGCAGGAAGAGCTACTACAGGTTCTGTAACAGAAACAGGCACAGAGGGTGATCGCCAGACTCTGTTTGCTGGTTAAACAATGTGAAAAGAGGAACATTCTATCTTTAAATACATGCCAAATTTTATAATGTAGAAATAGAACATTGTATAGGACCTGTGTAGTTATGGTAACATTTACGCATCAAGTCTCTCAACCCAAGGCATATTTCAAGCCAATAATTCCGGTAACCTAAGAACAAACATCACACACTGCTATCACAGCATTCTATGAAATGGTGTTCCCCAAACACTGAAGATGTGAAAATTACCCTAAACTACGAGGAATGAAATTTAATTAAGGAAGAAATTGAGTACTCAGTGTGAATACACTCTTCTTCTGGTATCAGCTGATAGTAAAGAATGCATGGCCATAGAAGAGATATTCACTCAGTCAGCAACTTCTCAGTGCTCACAGTGGAGGAATACCACATCAGCTACACATTGTTTATCCCAGCAATTATGGCTCAGAAGAAATTATGCTTGGCAGTCAAGCCATTGAAACCAACTCAACTTTGCCAACTGTGTAAGCACTTTTATATTTGTTTATTTGTAAGGTTATATAAAATAACACATGGGAGGGACATTTTTTGACTTGGGACAAAGCAAAGCAGCACAAATTCCCATCTAATTCTATTTCATCAACATGTTTCTTCCTGCGTCACATCTACCTGCATTCCAGCTGCAAATCCAATGCATTCTTCTGTAAGCAGGGTCTGCAGTACAATTTCTAAAATACTACTAATATCTACGTATTAATCACCATTTGCAACAAAAGAAAATCTTAACGCTCAGTCTTTCTGAAATTGATCAGTAGAACTGAACAGTGCAATTCAGAAATTATTAGCAAAATTAAAAGTCATTAAATAGATCGGAATTTATGCAACAGTGATCAGTTCATGTGAGGCATTTGTTGGCATCTGATTTTTCCATCCTAATGATGTCTTTTGTCTTGTGAGAGGACAGAAGGGTTTTAATGAAAGATTTTGAACTGACCCTGTTGGCCAAAAGCAGTCAAAATTCATTTTGCGAAACTGTTTTAGTTTAATTTGGAAATTGATGATGGAATCATGATATTTTCTTACAGATATTCATTAGTTTACAGAATTTACACCAGCCCTGCTTTTGTTTGCACAGGCTAGAAATTGTATAAGCATGGATTCACTTTTACTGTGGTGTCAGGGCTGAAAACCCTCAGAGGTCTTCCAAGCAAACACCTTCCATACCTCTCTCTTCAGCTCTCCAGTGACCCAAACAGAGATTCAGGCAAGATGCAGACATCCCACCCCCAAGAGATTATTGCAAAGTCCACTGCTTAACACACAGCTTTTCTCTAGCTCTTAAGCACATTGGTTGCAGCTTATGGAAACCCACTTAGATCCATACTTTCTTCCAATCCTTATTGTGTTACTAATTGGATCAGCGTATCTACAGACAGGCATTTTACTATACGAATTTCAGGGGAGGTTGTGCTGTGTATCTATGAGTGAGGGAAGCAGGCAGCCTTTGCTTCCCTTTATAAAATGGTTCTTATAATTTCTTCTCATAACCTGTTGCTGGCAGATATTTGGGGGTCAATGGCAATTAACAGCTAAACTGAGACCATGGGAATTATCGATTTGACAACACGTAAAAGCTTAAGGAGCCTGGAATGGGTCAACATTGAGAGGTTCATTTGAGTTTAAACAGAAAACATAATATTGAGTACTATATTGATTTCTCTCACTTAGTACTTAGAAGAAAACCTTCCCATTCCAACAAAGTACCTACATAATCATTTCTAGTAAAGTGAATTTCATAATAGTTTTCTTTGATTTTTCCTTTATATACCAGCACCACAGCATTCAGGGCTGCACACCTTATTGACAGATTCCAAGACAAAATATGAATGTTCCACTATCCTTTCAGCAAGCTCCTCTCAAGCACCATTCCATGCAAGTAACATCAGCAAGAGGAATTTAACATGTTACTATTTTAAAAAGCACTAATCTCTAAGAGGCAAATTGTACAGAACAAGCCATAAACATATCCCCTATTTCTACAGAGACTCCTTCTGATCTCATGGAAACTCTTCATAGGATAAAAGAACTTGCCCTCCATGGCCTTCTGTTGCACCAGTGTCTAATACTTGGGACAGTTACAGTATATGCTGAGAAGACATGCTGTTGCAGAAAAAAAAATTATGTTTGTCTATTGACTACCAAGTTCTCAGGCTCCAAGCTCTTCTATGGAGCCATCTCCCACTGAGAACACACATAGGATTTAAAAGAAAACAAGAGATGTTCTTTGTGTGTTCTTAATGCTAGAGCTTCTGGCATCCACTGTTTGAAAAGAAAATTCTTGATGCACCTGAGGAAGGAGCATTTGGCCTTGGGATGCTGAAACTTATGTTCCATAAGGGGCACTCTGCATCTACAGTAACATGTATCATTTGGAAAGACATTGCTGTTCTATACAAGACAGCCAAATAATTGCTGATGACAAGGAAAAAAAAGTCTAAATAAGGTGAAATTGTTGGCACTTTTTAAGTATTACTACTAATAGAAAATCCTGCATTTCAGCCAACAGAATTCCCAAGACACCTACATAATCCTAATTATCTGCGTAACAGGTAAAGGGAGCGGGAGAACTGCAGTGTAGGACTCAGCATATGAAATAGCATATGCTACCATGGCACATGGTTTTTCCATTATCATTCTGCTTTAGACTCTGGATGATTTTCCTCCTGGCATATTCAATTCCCTCCTGAAAGTAGTTCTATAGCTACTCAACTATTTATAAGAAATATCCTCTTTATAAGAAATATGCAACTGTTAACAGGTTAGTACTAGGAATAAGTAATGAGAAGGTTCATATTCTCTTAGAAAGGAGAGGACCTTTTGCTTCCCTCACACCTCCTACATTCATGTCCAGACCCTGCTCATGTTGCTCACTTGCAGAGGGGAATCCGTGCCTTCTGAACAATCTCACAGGTATTCCAAGTGGGTAAAAAGTGCCACCTCAGTAAAAACCCCCCAGTGGTGGTTTTTGTGTCTGCCATGCAAGCCTAACCCCAAGGCTCATTATTCAAGGAAATAATTTCACATGGTTTAAAACAAACAAACAAACAAACCCCAAACCAATTTTATTTCCAGATAATCTCAGTAAAAGAGGAAGACCTAGGCTGGAATGCCCTCTACACATTGCAGATATTGTTGTATTTTCCACAATAATGATTTCAATCTGGAGCCTATAAATCCTTGAGAAGTGGTTCTGTAGTACTTAATTTTGCTAGTGGCATCCAGCCTCTCCTGCCAACTCTTTTCTGCCTTACATTTAATTTTCATTCATTCATACTTGCTTATTTTTCTTGCCCAGTGAAGAATGAAGTTGTTTCTTTCCACTACATCTGTCTTCTCACTCACCAGTAGAATTCTTACAGGAGGAGGTTTCTGATAAGAAACCAACTTAGATTCCATCCATAGAAGACCAAGCAAACTTCAGAGTAAATCTGGGACACTGACTGTAGCTCTATTTATAGACTCTGAAGTCAGACTGAACACAAGGTCAATTTCTCTTCCAGGCTGCAATGAACCTCTCAAATCTGCTGAACTTAATAAAGCCACAGCAATATAAGAAAAACAAGAACATTGTCCATAACCACCCATAGTTCTGATGGCTCCTGCCAAATAATTTGCCACACATATGACTTCCAAATGCC
>WBMY01015137.1:249971-271852 GCA_013397315.1 Donacobius atricapilla | reverse complement strand
TTTTTTTTTTTTTTTTTTTTTTGCATGCATGCATGCATGCAAGGAAAATAGGAATTATATTACCGGCCAAAGGAGGTAATGCAGATGAATCCCTACAGGTCACACTGGAAATGTAATCTGATATGCACTGCTGAAGACTGAATAGACACAGCTTTTTTCCTTAAGAATCTTCTCCAAAGTCCTCACTCATGCACAACTTTCAGTGTCATCAAGAAGATTTGCATTCAGAAAGAGGGTAATATCAAGGCAAATAAATATTTTAAATCTTCCTGTTTATTTTATACCAGTAAAAAAAACCCACCCAAATGGTCATCCTTTACATTGACATCTACATTAAAACCCTTCTGCATTAGCAAAGCAGTGGTACCAGGGTTACAGAGCAAGCTAGAATAAGATCACTCATCTATAACAATGTCAGTTATAAGAACACGTTCCAGTTCTTCCCTTGCGTGTGTTGGGGCAATAGTGTCAGACGTCTTAATGACTGCAGAAGGCACATGTTAAATACGTGAGCTCAGTTTAATGCCTTACAATACAATACAACTGTCCTGAAAAAGGGACCACACTTGTTTCACAACCTTCCCTGGAAATCTAACAAACCACATTTCATGTCAAAGTTTTAAAAAAGCACACTTACTCTTATAACTACTTACAGCAAAAGTTGCAAATAGGCAAGGGTGCTATTTAACATGTGGCTCACCAAGCAGTGTCGGCAGATCAAAAACATCGCAAAAAAACTGTGTGTGCATTTCAAGTAGCATTTCCTTATGGTCCTTTTAGTTCTACTGAGATACAGGGTAGTGAAAACTAAAAGGTTTGTGTAGTCTGTTGAACTTTTCTTGAAAACTTAAGAGATAAATTTATTATGAAGAAAAGAGAAATTATATTTTAAGTCTTCCATTATAAGTTAGTACAATTTCCATTTCCACTCTAGTCCAGCAGGGTAGGGACTGAGAGACAGCTGATCTCTAGTCTGAAAGACCATAGAGCAAATCACTTCCACCAGTTCTTACAAATATCACCGCTGTCCTCTTTCTACCAGTGAGAAAACTGAGGTCAGAGGTTAGCTGACCTCGTCTGGGGTTACAGAGCAGAATGAAGAAAATAATCCCGCCCTTTCTGGCTAGGATTTTTAATTTCCAACACTTTCTTTATTTCTGTGTTGTACTGAAGAAACAAGGGGCCACTTGCACAGATCTTTAAGCTGCTGTTTTAGTGCACGTGGGCAGTGGAAGTGTAGTGGGTCAAGGAGCAGACTTCAGAAGTCTCCCATCTCATGGTACACATCTATATATTCAAAAGACACAAAGGCCATGGTCCTCTAATTAATTTCTACTGTAGACAGCATGTCCCTCCAAAATACAATTTTTGCTTTCTTTAAAGTTGCTGTCCGAAATGCCCAGCCACATTTAAGTTTTTTGCCAAGAGCGTCTAATGCAAAAATGGTCAAATGGTGGCATTTTCTTGATATCCTGAGTTGACACAGGCTAAATGTTACCTCAACTAAGTCATTTTAATTGTTGTTCACATTCAGAGAGACAGTGCTAAACTACAACTCAGCTTTCTTTCCTATAGCATTCTTCACATATTTTTGGACATCTGCGACCACCAAGGAGCCTGGATTAAAGCAGACCATAATACTCTATGAACCATGGTTATAATTAGGCATCACCTCCATTGTAATCCTATGGATGTCATCATGTGTTACCAGCATCTGTTGACAGATTTCATACCAGGCATATCACTGAAATGGCAAGTCTGGAGAGGGCAGCCCACAATAGAAACAATGGCATTTATTTCTGGTTTGTTCCAAGACTGTCTAATAGAAAATGTATGCTGCCAACTGCCAGGGCTCCACCAAGATCACTTCTGAATATTGTATTACCAGTTAGAACAAAGATCTGTGCCCATGTTCTTGCAATCTTCTCCTAATGAATAGGGAAACTAAGAAAGCAACTTTCTGCAACTGTCTTAGCACAAATTAGGAAAAGATAGAAGCCTTGACATTCTACAAAGTTTATCAGGCTCTTTATCACGCGAGCACTTACTTTTCATTTAATAATAAATTCAGATTTTTTTCCAAGATGAGGAATAAGGATCCTCTCTTGTAAGTTTTATTTGAATATGGTATCACATTAATATTAAAAATAAACCCTGGGAATTGGCAACATTAAGTAGCAAAACCACACTTTCTATTCTATGGAAGCAAAGCAGAGTCTGCTTTAATTTGACAGTGTGGAAATCTGACTTTCTGCTGAAGTATTTCCTGTTCAGGGGAATGGAAACATAAAATTTTCAATTCAGATCTTCATGCAGTATAATTGCTCCCCACTTCCCTGTAAAAATCAAGAGACGTATTGTAAACATAAGAATGTCTACGTAATCCAAAGTTTCTTTACTTTTTAATATTTATCTGGATTGCAGGAATACTGCATTAGAGTGCATTAGTATCTAGTAACCTGTCCATTTTCTTTTGAAAACAGCCTTCTCTGAAATACTGGACAATTGAATCCTAATCAGATGTAACACAACCTCTTACAGCTGAGCACCGTAAATTTCAAATCACTAAAGCACTTTAGCACTAGAATATTTTTCATTCTCATTATAAAACATGGAAGTATAGTTCACCATCTGAAGAGTGCCTAATTAAAACAAATGCCAGTGTTGATGAGTACAACTTAATTCATTGTTAGGAGTTGCAGCAGCTGGTAGATCAAGAAAAGTGAACTTCAACTTAGAACAGAACTTCTCCCCCTATCCTCACACAACAGGATCTGAAGAGATCTTAATGGATCTTTGTAACATATGGCTTCCAAAAGCTCAGCTTTGGTGAGCGTTTTCATTTTCTAAGTAAGAAAATGGACAAAACCAGCTACAAATAACAGAAGGAGGGAGGCTACAAGCTAAATCAGAGAGGAAAATATTGCTTCTACAAATTTTAATAGAAAAGCAAACCCACTGGCCCCAACTATTCTAACAGCTCTTACTTTTATAATTACACTTTTATAGTATAGCTTTTATAAAATCTGTAACAATGAGACAGACTGTCATAAGATCTAAATTGGCACCCTCTATTTAAGCTGTTCATCTACGCAAAACGCATATTCAACCTTATTGTCTAGAGCACTGTCTCTCACTCCCTCCCTTTTTTTCATTCTTGTAACCAGCAGATAACCTTTTAATCCCAGATCTGTCAGCTGTGACTTCAACATCACCTTTTAAATTAGGAAGCAATAAATCCTTTGCATTATTTCATCTTTCTTTTCAACATGCTACTTAAAACTTAATGTTATGAAATTAGATATTGCAACTATTACTAAAGTACCAACGCATTGACATGACTGCTGCTGGGACCATAATTTCTGCCTATGTTCAGAAAAAGAACATGGGCAATACTTGGTGGCACAATAGTTTTCTTACACCTACAAGGCAAGAAGTATTTCTTCTAAAACTCTGTATTCCAAGGAGTTTACATACATGTTGGTTTGTTGTTTTTTTGGGTTTTTTTTCCCCAGACAGTGAACCAGCATATAGGAACATAACCATGACTTACAGTTTTCCAAATATAGCCTGGATGTATTTCTAGGCAATATTTTCCTTGTCAGGTCATTCAGTCAGAATGGAGAAAAATCATAAATTCTAGTAAGAGCTGACTTGCAAGATCACAATTTCAAAAGTGATTTCTCAGTCTGCTCCCAGACATATTGCAAACTTTTTTGCACAGTGATTTGGAACCACCTCATTCATCTCTATTTATAATTGCAATTTACTCTTTTTGAAAATCCATCAGGAACAGACATCAATTCAGAGTCTGCTTTCCAAAAGGAAGACCCAGGAAGTAAAGTTAAAAGTTAGTGAAACACTTAAACATAAATCTAGAGGAGCTGACAGAATATTTACAGTGCAATATAAACTCAACTCTCATAAAGTACTTTCATCTGACATAGGTTTCATTGAAGAATCGAAAAAGTGAATGCTTTATCTTAAAAATAAGGCATAGCTACTATACATTATATAAATGGTTTATACAATGTAAAATATATTTTATTAGAACCTCTTGTGGTACAACCCCAACAATTCCAGACACAGCATGGCAGCAAGACAGGGCATCATTCCACACAGAAGCACACAGACAGATACACATTATTTCCAGACCTTCCTCTGCTGTTTCTCCCATGCTGGGTCCAGGAGCAGGTCCCTGTCCCATTCTTCTTCTTGGGTCATGTACTCATCTTCTTCATAGTTGTAGGTGTACTGCATGTTTGTTTCTATCTGATTCATGCTATTCATGCTGCCCAGGGATCAGCTTCAGCTGCTGCGGCTTCTACTACGATTTAAGTTTATTTTACGTGCTGAGAGGTTGTANGGGGCGGCCCCGCCGCGGGCACCGAGCGCGGCCGCTCGTCCTGCCCGCGCTGCCCTGTCCGCCTGACACGGACCCGGCCCCGGCCCCGCGTCGGGGTCTTTGCTCTCTCACTGACATCTGCTCCTGCGGCCCGAGACCCGCCTACGGCCTGCCAAAGCAGCTCGGCTTTGCCTAGCGTTTCTCTGAGGTCCGTGTCCCGCCTTGAGCCACTCGGCACTTTCGGATTAAGGATTACGCGAGACGACCCAGCAAGGACACCCAAGTGATGAAGTAGGTCTGGAGTTAACCAGACAGAATGGAAGCACAACTTTAAAAAGCAACACGTATCTTTTTGTCCAGGAAACACGCTCGGTAAATCCAAAGCAGGCACCAAGAAGCACAGACAAAGCTCTGTGGAACCAGGAATTTTACAATGGCAGGAACCATCTGCCCGTGCTTTCCAGAGGGAAAAATCTCAAAGGGTAGCGCTGAGATCAAGCATCCTGGCAAGCATGTCCGGTATCTCCCGTGCCCTATCATTTCAGTTGCTTTGGCAAGAATGTTTCTTCTGGGAACTGGCAGGTTTACTACGTTCTTCATGGAGCTTGTCATTAGTGCCCGCACCTACCATCAGCCAAGGTCATCTTCTCTAGTAGCGTCCACACTGGATACGACATGAACCTCACTTAGAAAATGAAAACGCTCACCAAAGCTGAGCTTTTGGAAGCCATATGTTACAAAATCAGGTGTAAGGGAAAACTGTGGTCATTTTAAAGGCTCAGTAGGTCTCTAAACCAATGGGAATGAATAACCAGGATAATTTACACCTAGATAGCATATGCCCTCTATTTCATATTCCTAACTAAAGGTCTGTTTTCTTCCAAGTCACCTTATATCCCTTAACTCCAAGCAATATAGAACACACACATATGCACAGAAAATACCTACTCCTCAGTTCAAAAAAACNCTTTTTTTTTTTTTGCCTTTTTTTTTCTTTTTTCCAAGGTGAGAGGGAATGAATATTGACTGATCTTGCTGAGAGCAGAGGCTGAAACTGCCCGGTGGGCGCTGACCTGCGGTGACCTCCCTTCCCTGCGTCCCTGCCCNGCGCTGAGATCAAGCATCCTGGCAAGCATGTCCGGTATCTCCCGTGCCCTATCATTTCAGTTGCTTTGGCAAGAATGTTTCTTCTGGGAACTGGCAGGTTTACTACGTTCTTCATGGAGCTTGTCATTAGTGCCCGCACCTACCATCAGCCAAGGTCATCTTCTCTAGTAGCGTCCACACTGGATACGACATGAACCTCACTTAGAAAATGAAAACGCTCACCAAAGCTGAGCTTTTGGAAGCCATATGTTACAAAATCAGGTGTAAGGGAAAACTGTGGTCATTTTAAAGGCTCAGTAGGTCTCTAAACCAATGGGAATGAATAACCAGGATAATTTACACCTAGATAGCATATGCCCTCTATTTCATATTCCTAACTAAAGGTCTGTTTTCTTCCAAGTCACCTTATATCCCTTAACTCCAAGCAATATAGAACACACACATATGCACAGAAAATACCTACTCCTCAGTTCAAAAAAACTTTGTAAACGCAAGGTTGCAAATTGGAATTCAGAAGAGGATTGCAACAATTCATGCAGTAACAGCAAGCTGAACTTCTGAAGACTGATGTATATACTGTGAGATAAACAGTCTAAAAATGAAATTCCAAATCCAAGCAGCCAGACAGAACCACATGCTTTTCACCTGCTCAGTGCAAATACTCTCAAGGTTGCAACACTTCTATCTACAGTACAAAGCAAATGCTATGCTTAGTCTTTTTTGCTCAGATGCAGAGCAGCATTCTCTTAGGATACTCTGAGACAGTATCAAATAGCAATTACAAAACAACATAATTCCTGTATGTACACATTATATATATGCTGGTGTAACATGTGTGGTTTATTTTTATAGCTTGGTAGTCACTTTTAGTTTTCAAGTCTAACTGCAATCACTTAAATGATAATTCAAGCCTTCAAAGTCAATTCTTCTTATTTGCTGTATAGAGCACAGGAGAAGTTTCTAAAGGAAATGCAGGAAGAAGTCAGAGGAGTCCCAGAAGTACACACATAAATTGTGTGTGACCCAGAGCTGCCCCCTGTGCAAAGAGCTCTCCTGCACTGATGAAACCTGTGACCTTTCATGCACTCCCTCATCAGAGGGGAGCCACCGCAACCAACTTTGTGCCTTTCCTTGGCACTGCCTTGTCTGGGGATCTACATGGATGGAAATGGTTCTGCATCAGTCCCCACTGTACAGTACAGGTGAGCCTTACAGGTATGGACAGCTTCATACAGAGAGGTATTAGCTACTACAACCAACGTTTTATTTATTGGTCCTCACCCTCTAATACGGGCCAGGGTACCCACCTCAGGCATGAAATAAAAACTTAAAACTGAGGTGCTTTGGCAAAGAATTTCTTCGACAAAGAATATCCAATCACATTGTGGATTAGGACTGGAATCAGACCCATGTCTTTCTAGAAATCAAAGGACATTTTACCCAAATTTTCTGGAATTCTTACAGAAGGTTGTTAAGTTTTTCATTAAATAAGAGGATTTTCTCAAAATATAGCTAGCTACTGCTGCCAAAGTACTATTAATTTTTCCATGTTTACTTGGTAGTATAGGTAAACACTACTTGATAACAAAGCAAATAAAACAAAGATGTCTTCATTGTTCCTAGGAACCAACAGTCAGAACCATACTATCTCTCAGCTAGTCTGAGAGATTAAAAAAATCAAGTGTTTCAAGATCCACTTTGGCTAGCTTATATTAGTCCATTTTGGATCAAAAAAAATATTCAGAAAGAAAATTCTTTTTAATTATGGAAATGTCAAAATAGGAGGCTTCAATATCGTCAGTGGGCATTTTGGGAGTGTTGGGCTTTTTACCTATGAAACAGGAAGCTAAATGGAATAGCCCCATTTTTAAAAAAATCCTGCCTATCTTGTTGGAATCTGACCTGCTTTAGGTTCTCTAACTCACTGCTTACTGCCTCTTGATCAGACAGCACGAGTAGGCAGGGGAGATATTTATAGATGGAGCTTTAGGAGGAGTATCTGGTATTTTGTTTACTACTTTAATTTAATTTTATAAACTAACTGTGTGGATGGTAATAAGAAGCATATGAATGGAGGTCTGTAGTGGAAAGAGAGCCAGACTCAAGCAGAAAGGGAGCCACCTCTTTCAGCTCAACAGGAGAATAGGAAAGCTGTGCCTAGCACAATAGTATGAATAAAGCAGTTTGCTTCACCAGGCTTCTTCCCACAGCAGAGGTAGGTTAGGACTATTCCCAAATAAAGCTGGCAGAGTCGCATAGCCATGAACAATGTGTGCCTAAGGAGAAAGAAAATAAAACCAAAACAGAAAAAGCAACCTGAGCAGAAAAGAAAGGACAAAAGTCTCAAAGAGAGAAAAAGGAAGAAACACAATGAACCATATGAATAGGGAATCCTAAGTTGACATGGCAAGGTACCTGAGAGTCACCAAGTATATTTAAAGTAGAAATGACACAGGTTGTTTACAAAGGGGCAAGACAAAAGAATACTCATGACTGCCAAACCGATTAGAAAAAATAAGGTGGCAGGGGGAGATCAGGAGCAGAGATGGCAGAGCTGAATTGTCAACTACTTTTATTTGGCAAAAGATGTGCAACTGTAATTCATGCTAACATAAACAATAGTAGAAGCCTACCCAGGTGAGTGGTGCCTTGAACCCAGGGGAACACTCTGGCAACCAGGCATCGCTTCCTATGCACAAGGAGCACCAAAAGGCCAGATCTTTCCTAGCAGCAGCAGGTCTGTGAGTTCATACAAGTGAGTACCACCCAAGTGAAAGCCTTCTGGTATGCTTTGCATGAAGCTCCATGAGAATCAAAGAGCTTTTCTACCTAAAGGACATTAATCGTTATCATTCTTAATGAAATTAAAGGTTTTCACAGAGTTTATATTTAATATTCATTTACTTGTCAAAAGACATCATATCATTCTTTCAAGAACTCTGTCCTTTGCATTTTTACTGTTTTTCAGATTTTCAGTTCTTCAACATGTTTCTTACGCTTCCCTCTCACAAAATTGTAGAATAAACTGACAACTTCTATTAAAACTTCAAAAAGGCTCAACACTGCAACAGTGTTTCACCAGATCTTTCTTCTATTTGAACTTAATGACATCTAGAATAAGAAATGAGCCTGATTTCTCTACTTAAATAATTGCCTGTGAAACAATCAGTGGAATGGATCAAAATGACAGGGAAATGGTCACCATTAGTTTTCAGCTGTAACACTTCTGTGTAAGGAACACAATAGTTCATATCTGCCAAAACTGCCTCAGAAAGGCCACAGGAAAATAAAGAACCTTACGAGAGCTCAATCAGTCATTGAGCCTTTAAGTAATCATCTTGTCCTCGTCAAAGCCTGTTTCTTTGTGGAAAAGAACAGTAGGATGCTTTCTCAAGAAAGAAGTCAATGAAAGCTAAAAAAATCAAAGGGACTATTCTTTTGTGTAAACTGTTAATAGAATCTTAAAACAAGGATCAAAAAGCCCTTTCCTTTTCAAAGCATACCATAACTGTCGCTTGTACATAATTTTTTTTTTTTGCTTGTAGCAAATATCCACTGATT
Organism: Donacobius atricapilla; assembly: GCA_013397315.1. Lineage (NCBI taxonomy): Eukaryota > Metazoa > Chordata > Aves > Passeriformes > Mimidae > Donacobius > Donacobius atricapilla. The sequence goes on along the minus strand of WBMY01015137.1, from coordinate 262,839 downwards.
TAAAGCTTAACCAACAAAATCTGAATTATTTAAGAAAATTATGATTTAGATTGGGCCAAAATGTTGGATTCTGTTAAAAATTATGCATAAATTTTCCTAACAAAGCTAAGCAGAAAGGTAAGGTGTGTTACAAAATGTATTCATCATTTATTAGAGGTGTTTTGGGGTTTGGTTTCTTTGCAATACAATAAATATAACCTGCCTTCTTCAGTGTGAGAAACACAATATATTGTAAGAAAAAAACCAAGAAATTAAATTCATTATGTAAACATGGTATGAATAAACTTTAAACTCACTTAATATTTCTGAAACCAACACTTAGGTAAGAAAAACAGAAAGAGAGGAGAGAACAGAGCCATACATCTGGGAATCAAAACCCTGATTTTGTCTGAGCTAAGGAAAAGCACTGTAAGCACTGAGCATATTTAGCCCTCTCACATTTAGCACCAAGAGGCTCAAACTTTGAAAAATCTCCATGCTACTCATACATGGTGATATCAATGATACAGTAGCTAATTACTTTTTTTAAAGTATATTACTTCCAATGACAGGTTTGGAAATAAAAATTAAGAAAGAACAGAAAAAAATAATTTGCTGGCTTCATAGTAACAACTGTCATTGTCAGAAGATCTGAAAGTGTTTCATCAGCTATATATAGAGACAACTTACTCCGTCCCTGGAATTCAGCCATGGATGAAGTGTAGCAAGAAACATTTATGGGACCAACAAATACTACCAAAGCATAGCTTGAGCTTCAGGGGTATGGAGAAAATGCTGACAGCACTGACATCACTGGCTTTTGCCAACCCTTTGTGCTGAAGGAAAATCACAGGGCTGAGACGTGGTGTGACTATGCCAGCTCAAGATGCCCTTATGTGACCTTGAGCAAGTCAATTCAGATCAAATTTTCCCCAAAATCTGAATGTTAGCTAGTTAGATTACTCTCACTGAGAGAAACAAGCTTATCATGCTGCACTCTGCCATCTCTGAAACAGTGTCAGCAATGCTTCCTTTGGCCCCTAACGTCCACCTAGAAAAGAATTCTCAGGAGCAGAGGGTTTGTCTGTCTAAAAGCCCCAAGGAATCTACACAACAATTATGATTACAGTGTGCTTTACAGATCATACACCCTTCACCTGTGTTCACCTCTCTGGACTGTGTGTGGCCTGCACCCAAACATCCCTAGCATTATTCTAGGATGTCAAGCTTGCTCAGGGATTTAGGGTCCCTTACACCCTGGAGGCAGTGTTCCTACTGTTTGTAGGGCCATGCTTAGAGCCCTGCATGGTGCACAGCAGATGGCCCTGGCTCTCAGAGAGGGTTCAGGGCAGGTAGCAGTAGGGATCAATCAACATCTGGTCTCTGCCAGAGTCACTAAGCAGTACTGTGATACGTAACAACAATCACCAACTGCAAGGCCAGTGCTGAAAGATGCAACGTAGCTGGGCAAACCCTCTAGTGATGTCACTGCCAGGCAGCACTGCACAAGATCACACCTTTCATGAATGAGAAGAGCCCTCACATTTAACACTCTGACACATTTCTATTCATAAGGAACTATAACACCTAAAGTCCCTTATCCTTTGAGCTAGACTCTTGAGGGTGTCTTTTTGGTTTAATGGTTCTTGTCAGGGTAGATGCAACTCACAAAGACAGATTAGATCATGGACCAAATAATATCAGAAGCTTTGATAGATGCTTTGCAGAGATTAGAAGTGGGCAAAGGAAAAACCGGGAGAAGTAATATATCGTAATTTATATAGCACACTGCAGTCAGTCTGTTGGCACACTGAAGTTGTGGAGCAACATGTAGCCAGCTACAGGGCAATACACACAGTAACAGGTGGGGAAACTACAAATAGGGCTGGCGTAAGAGTGGAAAAAATGGTGAGACAGATCCAGGATTTTAAAAATGGTTCAGTGATGAGAATGCAAGGGGCAGGATTAGGGGTATAGCATGGCCTGTTACAAACCTTTTGAAGAAACCTTCACACATCGTGTTCCCAGAATCCTGCCTATGTTCCTATTTTATGCTGGCTTAGCCTTACCACACAGAGATACTAAGCAAGGAAGAAACTGTGTGACTAGGGCAATGCAAAAGCTGCAACTGATGATACAATTTGTACTTCATGAATACAACCTGTTAAAAAAATCCCTTTGTTGGCCAGCCTGTGACCCTTAACTGATTTAACTGTCATCTAAAATGGCACCACATCATTCAGGAATAGTTTTGGTAATAATCAGAGAGGTGTGTGTGTGAGAGACAAGGAATGCAAAGACAATATGCCTTTATCTATCTACAAACAAACACTGTCAACTGTGGGCTCGATATTTCTGAGCCTGAATTTTAGCTTGATAACTATTACTAGCTCCTTTCACAAGGGAAATCAGTCAACAGTTTTCTCTTTTCAAAACATCTCTCTGTTTCTCAAAACAGGTTAAGTAAACAGTGTTCCCTTTCCCATAACAACTTTCCCCAGGTGTTGTTTCCTATTACTTAACCAATGGAGAGAAGTGTCAATCCCATGGACCAATCATATACCTTTTTAGCACTGCATGTTATAAAAGAAAATGCTGGAATTGTTAATAAAGCCTTCTTTATCTTCTGACAACTATATGGAGTCAATCTAATCTATTTTGTGTCCTACCGTCACAGTCAACTAAGTTAGAGTTTCCGGACAACAATTATTTGAGGGGCACAGGTTTTAAATCACTGAGGTATGAGGTAGAGATTATGGGCACAGGATATCAGGCACTGCTGTGTTCTAATCTCAGCATTTGTACACATTGACTGACCTTCGACAAGTTGCTGTCTCAATGCCCACATTTCTCTTTCCAGATACATCATTAACATCAATGACACTCAAGTTACACAGTCAAGAAGGCAACCTGGCTGAACAAAATGCCAGTTTGTAAAAATGAATACTATCTATTTATTATTCATTCCACAGAAGTGAAACAAAGATTAATAAAAGTAGCAAATTCATCCTTGTATACAGCAGCATTAGGCACAACCTGAATTACTGCCAAATAGGGATAACATGTTCTTTATGTATAGCACAAGTTTTCCTTTCCCAGAACTGTTGTCCTTCCATGTCGTCCAACAAAGTTTTACTCTGACACTCAGCTGCATTAAGAACGAGCACTGAGAAAATGAGCAATGTTCCTGCTGTGCCTGATGTAAAAACAGCAAGGCCTGAATTTTCCAATTCAGATTCTAAAGACAATTGTTTCCTTCTGGCTATAATCTCTCTCACCAACTTCAGACATATTCTTATGTCAGGAGAAATGAGTATCAGTTTTGCATACTTTCCTGTATTGGACTGTTCTTGAGATCTACCAGCATTACTACTTATGGTGAAGGCTCTTGTCTATTTTCAGGCCCTCTGAATGTGGACAAGACCTTTGTTTCTTAACTAGCTCACCTCTCTCCCTCCCTAAATTCAATTAAGCATAAGCAAAGGAGGACAGGAGAGCATTTAAATGTTTCTTCACTTTGAAACCAGTTAGTTTATACAATAAATTGGCTAAAGGGCAGTCTAGATCTCTGTTGCGTCCCATAGTGCAATTTGGAATAGCTGTAATGTTCCAGAATTTCACAGCTGAACCAAACTCAACATGTGTGGGGTTTTTTTCTAAGCCCGAAGCTGTTCTAGGTAATTTTTCAGTTCATATGAACAGCTACTGGAGGTGGAATCAGCAACAAAGATGAAATTACCCCTACAGGCTGTAAGGCTCCACATGTATTTATACAAACTCCCACATTAATTTTTCAGTAGATACAATCTGAACACATCTTCTCTCTAAAAACATTCTGCTGAAAGCTCATTTTGCAATTCAAATGAATGGACTGAAATATATTTTAGGCTTCTCTAGGGGAAATGATTTTGTCATGAAGGTGCTTCTAGAACACCACAACACCTTTTCATTTGCTCCCCTTAGTCCAGCAATCCCTCTCGTATCACTTTCATTGGTAACCTTGGCACACAGATGATCTGAAGAAGATCAGGCTGTTCAGGCCCTAAATTTGTAGGGCCTGATGTTTTACTGTGAAAGTACCAGTGGTAGGAGTCAGGAGACTCTTTGGAGACCGCCCTTCCAATTGCAAGAGAGAATGTTTAAAACTATGCATGATGGAAATACCAGGAAAATTTAGGATTCTGCTGGGCCTAAAGGTTCAAACTTATCAGGCTTAAAGGGGAAAGGGGCAGTATGTCATTGTACTCTGTGAAGCGTATAAGGGAAAAAACAAATTCCATACTAACAGCATTCATTATCATAAAACTATCCACGGTATGGGGAAATGGAAGTATATACGGTTTGGAGTATGAGCCTCAGTTTTCTTTCTATTACTTCCTAATATTGTGAAGTATAAGGAAGTCTGTGAAAATCAAATACCAGATAAATCTGGAATACTTGAAGACAAGTACAAATACTGTGATGACCAGAGCTGAAAACCATAAATTATATATTTGGGAACATGTTCCAACTGAGTGCAACAAGACATTCACTGAATACAGAAGAAAAATCATAATGCTGTTGAGCACTGCTCATGCAGTGCACTCAACAACGCACAATTTCTGGGAAAAAAAGTTTGTGACTATGCAAACAAAGTCTGCATTCTGATACATACAAAATAGCTTGGAAAACTGAACTCTGGCATAGTTCACCATTAATTAAATTGTGATCTTGATTTTTTTTAAGATAACTGCACTACATCTAATTATAAATAAAGTATAAATTAAGAAATTATAAATGGGTTCTGAATTGGAAGACAGCTCATACACAATGTCAAGAAAAGCACTACAGGCTTCCAGTGCAGCCCAACAGTTACATAACCCCTACAGCTTCTGCTCAAGCGATAACATCATGTTTTGCATCCCAGATCTGTCTGTTGCAGTTCACACAGAGTCATTAAATGTGTTACAGTGACACAGAGTAGACACATTTTTTTGGATTAAATCAGTCATAAATTGTTTAAAGTGTTTTGTTGCCCCTCTGCAAATTAAAATGAGCCACAAACATCACCATGCTGTTAAGAATCAGCAGGTACTACAAACCAAAGGGATCACACTGTAAGTAAAGTGAGACAGATTCTCAAGTGTAACCCCTCCCATGCAGTACTTGAGAGTATCACAGCAGGAAGTGTTTTGCCACCAGGCTTATTTAAAAGAAATGTTTCAGTATTAGCCCCAGAAGCACCTAATTCTCAGGGCTCCACACTCCCCTTCACTACATGTTCAAGCCCAGGCTGCCTTCCTGGCCCTATACTACATGCCTGTCAAGCCTCGTGTAGAAATAGTACCCCCATCTCTGTGTATCCAAGGAATTGCCTCGGAGGTCACAGGGTATCTAAGTCTCTCTCAAGTAGTTTCTCTGCAGAGAACTCCCTTAAGTTCTCTGTGGACAACATGGAGAGTGCAGGCAAAGTGTCAGAGAGTAAGAGACGCAGTGGAGAAACCACTGACATTCACTTGTCAGTAAGAGCTATTAGCAGTTGTCTAGAATGTTGACAGTTGTCAAGACTGCTTCATGCAAGGCGGCAAAGCAGAGAGACAGCAGGGCCATTATTTTAAATCTGAAAACATGATGCCTCTAGTATCAGCAAATCTGGAGATGTAGGCTTACTAGTAAAACTCACATGCATACCTCATCTAACACACTATTTCTTCTAATAACAGGGTTTCTTTCCCCCCTAGAATCCCCACAACACATAAGAGCATGAAGAGTTTCCAATCCACAGTGAAAGCAAACACAAAAGCCAAGCATTTTTTAAATGGCACTGAAACGCAGAGAAAAAAATTTGGGGACTTTTGAGACTGCAGATACTCTGTGTGACTCAGTATCATGAAAATGCACTTTCTGACCCTTTAATACTTTTAAAATATAACGATATTACTATCTCTCATATATGTATGCATGTATTCATACAAAAAGAATTAAAAAATGTTCTGTTTTTCACTGTGTTTACAGTGCCACAGTGCCAGACATTACATGAACACATAACTCATTCCTATGCAAAAAATACATAAAATAATTAAACTTTAGAATGTGAATAAACAAAATATGTAACTGAATATAACTGAAGAGCAAAACTGGCAGATAAATATTCTTTTCTATGCTACTGAATGTGGATCATACCTGTTTTCAGGAATTGTCATATAAAGTTGTGGGCTCATTGTAGTACAAATCACATACTCACCAGCTAGAGAAAAGGCCCATGGACTGTCACTGACTGGGACAAATGAAGTAATGCAAGCAGTACAGACTTCAGTGGCCAGCCTGGGAAAAAGGCTGAAATTTGTATTTAGTGCATCCAGATAGGAACAACACTATTTCTTCTTCAGGGAAAGAGCTGTGATTCATCTTAACATTTTTTAAACAGACCCAGAAAGTGGCTGGCTGACAAGCAAATAGAGGTTTGAACAGCTACCGGTCAGGAATGGGTGACTGAGATTTGCTGCTCTTCCAACACCTGTCAATTGCTTGATTAACAGGCAACTGAAGGAGGTGATAGCAAGACTGCACACTGCGGTAAGAAAAGTGTGTGTTAAACATGTTCCCTATTGATCACTTCTTCCTCCTTCCCATCCTTCAGTTTATTGTCTCTTTCCCTGTTTACAACCCTGCTACAAATGATGAGACATGTCTAGTACACAACACTTTCCTTATTGTTTATTACACCCAAGTCCCCAATGGCCACATTGCTACACTCCAATTACCAAGTTCTCCCAATGCATTAAACAATGTGACTCACAACTACCACACAGTAGTAGATCTATGACACCTACTCTCTCAGTAGATTGTCTGGCACAGGCACCTTTTCATAATAATAAACAGTTAATTTATACAGCCAGTATTGTATTCCCCAGGCTAAGAAACAGCAGAGCGTGACAAAGGACTATACATTCACAGGAATCATGAGAGACATTTTCCTACTTTTCATTGCAACTATTACACAGTCTCGATAATCCAACTTTCTAGCTGACTTTTTGCACAAACAAAAAAGTCACAATTCATCAAAGCAGCTCAGCACTGAAAAGGCAGCTTTTTTCTTCCATTATTTACCTTCTCCATTTGTCTTCCTTACTCTCCATTATGCTCCTAGGATAAACTAGACTGCTTCAAATGGATACAAATGGATTTACAAAGACAACTATTACCTACACTTCTCAAGATGATGCCTTCTCTGCATGTGTCTAGCTGAAGCTAGTTTGCTTATTTTGGGTTTATTTCTCCTTATATAGAATATATATTTAAAAGCTTCCTTTACAGCAATTTGATTCAAAAGCCTTTAGTCTGTGTTACCATATCAGAAAGCCTTTAATACAGTAAAATCCCCAAAAGAGCTTTACACCACCCCATCTAAAGGATATCTATTTATTATTATATCTGGAATACAACTAAACATGAGAATTTATGGCTGGGGAAAGCTACAATAGGTTTTCAAGGAAATCCAGGAAAACATGACACTGCCACCCACAGTGGTCAGTAAGTCAATGCTGTGCTGGATGCACTGCCTAGCCAGGAAACTTCTTCCAGCCCTTCAGTTCAGCTCAAGAATTATTCTCCCTTCAGACCTGATCCAGCAGTGAGAACTGCAATTCTCTGGAATCTCAACCACCACTGAGTGGTGATGGTTGACAAAAAACTCCACAAGACCAAGCAACGTGCTCACAGCCCAAAAAGCCAAGCGAATCCCAGGCTGCATCCAAAGCAGTATGGCCAGCCGGGCAGGGAAGGGGATTCTGCCCCTCTACTCTGCAATTGAGAGACCCCCACGTGGAGTGCTGCAGCCAGCTCTGGTGTTCCCAACATAAGAACATGGAACTGTTGGAGCACTGTTGGAGGGCCACAATTGTTGGAGGGCCACAAAGTTGATAACAGGACTGGAGCACCTATTCTATGAACACCGGCAGAGAAAGTTGGGGCAGGTCAGCCTGGAGAAGAGAAGGCTGTGTGAAGACCTAACAGTAACTTTACAGTGTCTGAAGAGGATACAGAGAAGATGGAGAGGGACTCTTTGTCAAGAACTGTAGTGACAGGACACGGGGAATAGCTTCAAACTGAAAGAAATAGGTTTATATTAGATGTTAGGAAGAATTCTTTAATGTGAGGGTGGTGAGGCACTAGAACAGGTTCCACAGAGAAGTGGTAGATGCCTCAACCCTGACAGCGTTAAAGGTCAGGCTGGATGGGGCTGAGTCACCTGGTCTAGTGAAAGGTGTCCCTGCCCATGGTGTGGAGATTGGAACTAGATGATCTATAAGGCCCCTTCCAACTCAAACCACTCTGTGATTGCATGATTCTATGAATTATGCTTGACTGTGTCTGCCGCCAGTTACACCAGCTGCACACTCATACAGCTTCACTGACCTGATCAGAATTACTCCCGAGTTTCACTGACGTAAGCGTAAAAAGATCAGGCCCTTGTGGGAGAAAGCAGACAGGGAAAATAAATCTGACCTCTCTCGTTTTAGATCTGTGCATTGCTATAGGACAAAACAGCTCCCATTTCTTTGCTTCTAGCAAAAGCTTAGCCAAGGGAATTATGGCTTAGAGGCCTTACCAATGTGTACCCTGCAGAAATGTACTGCCTCATCATCTCACAATGCCCAGCGGTGAAGGGTGACTGCTGCATTATCACAGGGTACAGAAAGAACTGAAAATAGGGAAAAGCATGTTAATGCAGCCTAAAGAACACAATAAAGCACTGTTCTTCTTGATAATCACAGTAACTCTATTAATTCAAAGACCACAGGGATATTCTTATAAATGATAATGTTCTAATAGGGAGCAGATATGTACATGAATCAAGAACAAGGACATGGATTAACTCAGAGTAGCAGATTTAACTGCACAGCCTCCCAAACTCCAAAACTTCAGAATGCCTCCTAAAATCAACACCAAAGCATAATATATTCCTCAACAATGAGGTTACCTTGGGTGAACAAGATGTTCAAGTCACTGCTCTGAAACACAGATTGGTTTACAGTTCAGTTAGCAGCCACATACCCACATTAAACACATGGATTTAACACCTACTTTTGCTTTAAACATTAAAGGACTTCATACACTCTGAAAAAGTGACAATCTTTGCATATCCTAGAAAGGCTTTACTATTGCTTCATTATGATGCAATCAGATTGTATTTTAGATGCCAGGCACTGTCACATTCCCAATTAGAAATGGCATGGGGAAATGTCAGGGAACATACCAAGATTATTAGCAAGTGATGGCAAGCACAGGGAAGGTGGCTTTCTTCTATCTCCTTCAGAATTGTTTATCATGGTAGCTCACTAGATTACAGAAGGTGGTGCAAGGAAAAAAGAAGCATCATATTAGTAAATTAATTAATAACAATTTGAAAATGCTTAAGAGCATTTAATATAAACACTGTAATTTGGTATGTAAACAGTAAATTGCATAGGTAGCACTCCATTCCTTCACATTCATTCTGACATATTGCAGTTGAACACTGCTGAGCATTCCCTTTTTTTCAATCAGAAGAGATTCCTTTTTCCTCTCTATATGAAACTGCTCCCACCTCCTGCTTACAAATGAAACCAAACCAGAAAGATGCATTCCAGGAATGCACCTCGCAGGAGATTGATCAGACAGAACAATGTCTGGTCTGCATAAAACCTCTGAAATGCCACAGTGTGATGAGGGTTCCTCAGCACCACTTCATTCTACAAATCTCTTCCTGCTGGATTACATTACTTACCAAGGTAGATGAAGCTCTGCTCAATGCACAGCTGGTGAGGTGAGTTGGAAGAAAAGGAATATAAAGACTAAACCTCTATCCATATAAAGACATCCATTATATTTTCTCCACAAGTATCACAAACTTAGTGTGGTACTTTTACAAAAGTAAAGAATATTAAAAACTTTATAGTGTTTGCCTTTCTAAATCAAACCTTTTCAAACATGCCAACACTTACAAGTGAATAACTTAGAGAAAATGCTTGAAACAGATCAACTTTTTCCCAATTAAAAACTAGCATATGGCAGTTTATATTCTAAGGCCCTAAGAATTTTAACAGGCAATATATTCTTTCAAATGCAGTTTAATAGTAGCCCTCTGCAGAGGTGATCTCAGCTGCAGTGTGGCTAGAAGAATTTCACCTATACAGACTATCTATGTGATGAGAAAATAAAGGGACTACTTGAAAGAGGTTTGGATTTCAGTTCAAAAAAGCACCTCTTTGGAGTTCAGCATGGAGCAAATCTCCACGAGTCTCAGATTCAACACAGGGTAATTACAATGCCAACTAAGCATATTTCCTTCATAGACTTTCTGAGCCAATATTTTTCCACAAAACACTTGTTTATAATCAAATCAAGAACAAACATTTTTCCCTCTGCAGAAGGTGTCTCTGTTCCTCTAGTTATCATCCAAAGGAAATCCCAGCTTTACTCTGGAACCAAACAAGGATGGAACAGAAAGCACAAAGATATAAAACTCTTATTTTGCAGCTCTCCATGGGAAAGAACAGAGTGGGATAGGAGTACTGCAAAACCTGACCACATTCCAGCATTTACAACTTCCAGTTTATCTTCCTGGTTAGAGTATTTGAATAATGAACCACATTGCTAAAAACAAACAAGACTATTTTTCTTGTTTTAGAAGCAACTTTCTGCCCCTTGCACATTTTCTAGATATTTTAATGTTTGGTATTTTTAGGCATGGAAATATGCACATTTCTGCAGGTTTTAAGTATGCTAAAAGTAAGGTCACATGAAAGTTTCATGAAAGAAAAGGATGCACAGAAGCCACAGGGAATGTGAAAAAGTGCAATAAAACTGGCCTTTTGGTTTGCACCATTCCCAGCCAGCTCCTTCGCTAGGTGATCAGAATCTCAAGTCCTAGAACTGTCAGAAAAATAATATCAATTCCTGTTAAATCAATTATTATCCTCCAAACCCTTTGACACTGTTATAACTGCAGTGGTAGCAACTCTTACCAGCTCAGCAATTGCTGTCATTACATCCAGATCATGCCATGTCCGAAGGAACGTGACACAGAGTTAACACACACTCTAACAAGACACTGGTAAATATCGGCAGGCACAGCCGGATATCCAGCTGCATTTCCTCCCTCTGCTGCCACACCTACAGTGGTTTAACTTAAGCAAAGAAAAATCAGAGAGGAATAACAAAAAATTTGTTGAAATCAGGGAACACTCACAATGGATAAAATTAAGCATTTAAATAATTCTCTGCAATCCCAGACTTTTATCAGCATGTTGTATTTCTACTGCACGTTAAATGATTGCCAAATACATCAGCCTTACAAACAAATCTGTTATTTCTGCCATAGCTATGAAGCTTCTCAAGAATAAATGGAATTAGTTTTACAGAACTGGGGCTGAAATTGTTACCTTTGGTATCGTTTTGTCCATCTGCTGACATCATTTGGGATAAATTTTATTTCTGATTTTTGTGCCAGGCTTTTCCTGGTTTTTCACAAGCCAAATTCCCTTTATGACTTTGTGCACCAACTTCCAGGTGCAGAACCCTGCAACCTTGAATGCAAACTGATAGGAGAGATCACGGGTTTTAACATCAGAAATTTATTTTTTATCTGAGGTTAACCAAATGTCGTATGAGAGCCTCAGTGAAGCCATGGAATTTTTACCCTTGAAGATATTCCAAACACAACTGGGCAAAACCCATGAGCATAATGCTCTGAGCTGGCCCTACTCTGAGGCTGAATTGGATGGCTTTTAGAGGCCTCTTCCAGTCTACATCGTTCTGTGGTTCTGCAGCTGGGATCTAGCCCACACACATTACTGCAGCTTTCAATACCTTCTGCTCATGGGAGTCGTGCACTTTCCCTAACATCACCCACTCCAGATATGGAAAACTCCTAAGATGGAACCACTCTAGTTGTTCCATCTCTTCTCTGTGACAAGATGTTTGGTGGATCCCCACTCCGGGCCAGGCTGTTGCCTTGCTGGGCTCAGCACAAAGCCAGCAGCAGCCCTGCCACAGACACCTCGCTGAGGCGTCTCCATTGCCGCTGCCTTCACACCCTGGCTGGTGCCTGGCCTGGCGGCTGCCTCAGTGCCTGTGTGCCCCATGCCTGTGTGATGCCTCCACAGGGACACTGCCCTCCGAGGCACCTGCCTGGACGGGTGACACCATCCACAGCAGCTGCCTCCCTCACGGACACCGGCCACATGGCCGGCACGGCCGCTCCTGTAGATGGCACATACTCAGCTGGGTCATGGAATCATTTGGGTTGGAAAAGACCTCCGAGATCATTGTGTCCAACCACTAACCCAGCACTGCCAAGCCCACCGCTAAAGCGTGTCCCTAAATCCCACATCTACATGTCTTCTGACTACCTCCAGGGATGGTGACTCCGTCACTACTACCCTGAGCAGTTCCCCTCAGTTCCCAAGTCTGACCACCCTAATGGTGATACAAGCAAGGTTTCTTAACATCCAAGCTAAACAAGCACAACTCGAGGGCATTTCCTCTAGTCCTGTCGCTTGTTGCTTGGAGGAAAGGCCAGCTCCCATCTGGCTACCCTCTCCTTTCAGGAAGTTGTAGGGAAGGACAACGTCCCCCTGAGCCTCCTTTTGTCCAGGGCAAACACCTCCAGCTCCCTCAGCTGCTCCTCACAGGCCTTGTGCTGCAGCCCTTCACCAGCTTTGTTGCCATTCTCGGGGTTCGCTCAATGTCCTTGTGCTGAAGGGCACAGAACCGGACACGGGACCTGACGATCATTTCCCGGGTCCTTCTGGCCGCGCTGTTCGGGACACGGGCCAGGGTGCCACGGCGCACTGCACACGCGGCCGCCGCACGCCCCGCAGCTCCGGGCCGGCAGCCACCGCCCCTTCCCGCGGGCCGCTGCCGG
>WBMY01015137.1:198928-249880 GCA_013397315.1 Donacobius atricapilla | reverse complement strand
GTGAGTTAGGCTGCTTGGATGACATTGGTTTTAAAAACACTCCAAAAAACAGCTGGAGAAAGATAAATAGGAAAGGCCCTAGTCAGCGTCACTCCAGTCCTTGGGAAAACCATGGAGCAGTGCCTCCACGAGCACGTTTCTGGGCACGCAAGGGTAAGGTGATGGGGGAGAGTCAGGGATCCCGAAGATGCTCAGGGATTGGAGAATTTGCCCAATAAATGAAAGTGGATGAGAGGAACGTCTCTGGTCTCATTCAGTCTGGAAAGGGAAGGCTTTGGATGGGTCTCATAGGAGCCTGCTATTGCCTCTGGGGAGAATCCCAGAAGATGCACCAGGCTGTCCACGGAAGTGTATGGCTGGAGGACAGGAGACAGTGGGCATAAGTTGAAAGAGTAGGTGTTAATACTGGATGGAAGGAAAAGCTTTTTCAGTGTGAGGACAGTCAAGCAGTTAACAAGATTGTCCAGGAGACTGTGCCTTGGAGAAAATTTAAAAAAAAAAAAAAAGGGACTTCTTTTGAAAACTGACAGGATAATGCCCTGAGCAGCTTGCTCCAGTTTTGGAGACCCTTTTTAACCCTGCCCTGAGCAGAGCCTGGGACTGGAAATCTCCCAATGTGTCTTCTGACATGAATTGTGTGTGTCATGGAAACATGCTGATGCCCTGCTCTTGGGTAACGTTAGGGTCACAAATAATGTGAAGTGGGAGTAGTCTTTGCCATGTTGGTGCGCTTAAAATTCTTTATTCTCTATCCCTTTCCATTTTTGTATAAAATTTTATCCAGGAATGTGATACTCCTGAATAAGAAAGCTGTTTTCTAAAACCAGGCAAAATGATATAATGTTTTCATTCTAAGTAACAGGATTGTGTATATATATATATCTTTGATGCAACACAGTGTGTTTCTTTGGTTTCTTAAATAGTTATTCTAGAACTGCTGGGCTGAGTTTGAGGGTGGAGTTTTTATGGTCTCTTATCCAATATGGGACCTCTGATCCAGTGTTTGATCATTCCATTGATATTAAAAGTAAAATCTATATGTTGGGTTTGAGTTTCCTATGTTCCAGCTTGCATCTATTGTCCTCCTATCCTTCCAGTGTGCATCTCTGAGAAGAGTCTGGCTCCATCTCCTTGATAACCCATACTATATCCTCTTAAGTAGCTGCAGACAGAAGGAGGATTTCCTTTTGACTCTGTCTTCTCCAGGCTGAACAGTTCCTCCTTTCCTTGTCTGTTGTTTTCCAGCCCCTAGACCATCTCAGCATTCCTCTGCTGAATTCACATGCAGAAATGTTTTTCTTCTACTGATGATCTCAAAATTGCACACAGGGCTTCAGCTGCAGCTCACAAATGGAAGGGGCAGTTCCTTCCCTTCCTCAACCTACTGGCCATGCTCTCAGGGACAGCACAACCCAGGATGCTGCTGGCCTTCACTGCTGCAAGAGCACTCTGCTGTTAGTTGCTAATGTTTTCTTTATCAGTTGAGAAATAGTTCGAGTATATCAAAGGTCTTGGTCTTAGGCGTCTTTACTCCTTGTTTTGGTTTGCTTGGTGAGGATGACATATACACGTATTGCAAGAAAATTGGATATGCCAGCGAGAAGGTAAGTGGGTAGGACTGGAGAACAAAAACTGTTGTGTTTAAAGCATTCCTCCCATTTAAATTTTTTTTTTCCCCCACAGGATGCACTGGCTTAGAAGAGCTGATGGGGATTGATCCTTCATTTGAAGAGTTCCAGTCGAGTTTGTTTAGTTCCACATCCAAAGGCCTTGAACGCAGTGTTCAGACTAAAGCAGTAAACCAGCAGCTAAATAGGAATATTTCATTGTTCCTCATTCACCTGTCCCCTTACTTTATGCTTAAGCCAGCTCAGAAGTGCCTTGAATGGCTAATTCAAAGGTAATCCACTGAATATCCTACACGTCAAGAGTCAAGGCTAGAAATGCAAGATTTATTTTTCCTCAGTGAGAAAGATTTTGAATAATTTTACTTTAGCTTTCTGAAAATACATGTTAGAATGTTAAAAATGTGCATTTGGACTTAGTCCTTATGGAACCAGATGCTCTTCTTTGCCAACTAGGATTTTGTCTTTTGATAAATTTCCGTGATTATTTTGATCTGTCTCAATACTCTGTATAAAAACAATTACTTCCTTGCCTGGCTTTCACCGAAGTTGCCCGGCCCTCGGCATCTTACAGAGCACATAAAGAGGCACTTCTATATTGTGCTTTTAGAAGTGGGCTTTGTAAAATAGCAAATTTTCAATATTAACTGTGAACCATGAACTCTAACTATTCTTATTCCAAGATTTTTGTAAGAAGGTGTGAAGAAAAAACCACTTAAGTTCCTTGTGATGTTATATTTACTTACATAAATTAACCTATCCAAATGCAGAAAGTGCAGTACTTCCTATCATGAAAGTGTGTGATATTCCTGAAACATACTTCTTTGAATCACAAGTTTTCTATACATGTATTATATTGAGAGATTCATACTAGATTATTGTAACATCTGGTTTAATATTGAAATCTGTGCAGAAAAGTAAGTTTTAGTCATACAGGGACCTAAAATTGTTGATAGTGAGGGAAAAAATATGCTAGCGCTCTTTCTTCTGGCACATACAGGCTTTTGGCCACCTTGAATTTCTGGACTTGTAGGTGGACCATAGATCTGAGTCAGTATGTCAGCCATGTCAGGTCTTGCTTAAAGGCAAGTAAACAAGGTATTCTGAGAAGAATGTGGAAGGGTCTTTTTCCCTTTTTTGGCTTCCAGATACTTTTTAACTACTTATGTATATTCTTTTCCTTAGGTTTCACATTCATCTCTACAATCAAGACAGTTTGATTGGTTGTGTTCTGCCCTATCATGAGACTAATCTATTTGTGAGAGTTATTCAACTTTTAGATATAAAAAGCCCAACTCATAAGTGGCATTGGATGGATCCAATACGGGTAAAGTATTTAACAGATGCAAGATGGAAGGAGCTTGAGGGACTTCATTTAATAATATCCTGACTCTTCTACTTGCTTGTGAATATGGTCCACCAACTTATGTGGTTATTTTTAGAACTATACTGAAAGGTTTACCTACAGGAATGGAGCCTGGATGCCCACGTGTTGTTTCTGCTATCTTTCTTTAAAGGGGAAGTTGATATTAAAAAGCTTTGACTATAAATACTCTTTGTTTTGGCTAAGTTAAAGCATGCTTTTAAGGTTTAAGTATTTACTAGTGCTAGGAAGATACATCAATTACTAAAATTCATGTTTATTTGCATGTTGGTTAAATGTAATTCACTTCATCGTCTGTCTTAATGTAAACACAGAACATTCTAGAGCAGTGTATGGAAACCCATTACTTATTTCTGTTTAAATGGTGTTAACTGATCAGTAGGATTAATTTGGAGAATATAGTAATTTCTACTTACTGTGCTTCGCTTTACTCTGAGCGTTCTAATTTTACCTTTTTTTCACTGTGTAAAGAAACCTGGAGTCCCACTGGCAAGGGGTACTGTCATCACACACTGCTACAAAGACCTGGATTTCATGGATTTCATCTGCAGGCTGGTGGCAAAATCTGTGAAGGTTGTTCTTTTATTCTAGAACATTGTTTGTTGTCACTTTGTCTTCCCCATGTTTTTATAGTGGTGTGCTATTTCTTAATATTTTGAACTGCATATTCAAAGACTAAAATAAATCATTTACCAGTAAACAATATAAGGGAAATTTCTTTTATTATAATTTGTGAAGATGACAGTGTGTCAGAAGTTCTTACAAGGAAGTGGCTGAGAACCAAGGAGCCATGACAAAACAATTTGGCCATACTGTATTTTTTTACTGTGTTGCCTCGGGGTACTTAATTGTCTTAATTTCTTTCATAAACTCATTCCTGCTATTAGTTTTTAACTGTGCTCTGAATTTCTGTGCCTGTTCTGTGGGTTGTCACGGGTGTTTTAAATACTTGTCTTCAAATACTAGTGAGAATTTCAATTTGAGAATGTCAGAAGGTGAGCAGTTTTTTGTTTGTTTTTTCAGCTAATGTCTAATAGAGGGCTAGTTCTGTAGTTTCAGGAGGGTAAGATGTACGACAGATCCAGTTATTTAGAGAACTGGGATGCATCTGCTGTCAAATTAAGCAAAGCAGACACAGTAGCAGAGTTTATTCACGGGTGTAGAGGGAGGTGTTTTAATAACAGTTAGCTTCTTGGCAGTCCATCTCTGGGTCTTGAGCAGTACACCAAAATCACAAGTGATTTTGTCTGCCTTATTCTGATTACCTCCACTGGCACCCATTTCCGTCTGCTGTGTCTGTGAGGAGGAGCAGTAGCCTCTGGTGAGGGTTGCTGCTGTGAGAGGCGATGACTTCAGTTGTGCCAGCAGGAGCCACTGGAGCTTGCAGACTGGAGTTTGAAGATTTTGGTGATTTTGGGGAAGTCATATGTGCATTTGCACTTGCCCTGATGTCTGAACAACCGATTTTTTTTCTGTGATCCAGGTCTTTTCAGAGTGTCTCAGCAACTCAGCTCAACTGAGAGTTCTCCTTGTGTTTTATGCTTCCACCATTGTGTCAGCTCTTGGAGCTGCAGAGAAGATAACAGACACCATGGTCTCTCTGCTGCTCCCTTATGTCCAAAAGGTAGGTGAAGCTCTGTTTACCTCCTGTGTGATGAAGTGCACCGTGTTCTGCAAATGTGCATCTGCAGATGACATCCAAGAAAGACATCCTGTGTGATACGTACTGTGTCACTCAGCCTGATCTGAAACCTCAGGCAGGTGAGGCTCCATGGGAAATGTTTTTTCACACCTCACATGAGCACTTTTAAGAACTGTTTTCTATTCTCGTGCGGAATGGAGCTGTGAGAAATGGGTACACAGTTTGAAGAATGTCTTTGCTTTGAGATTTATCATGCTAAACCATGAGGAAATGGTGTCAGGGTAGACAGCCTGCTTTAATACTCTCTCTTCCATGATTATTGCTTTGTCAGCAAACAGAGCAGTAGTTAATAAATGAGTCTTCTTTATCTGTGGACCCTGCATGACTGCTTTTTCTTCTTGAAGGTTGAGTTTATAGATACCTTAAACATTAACACATGGAAAAGAACATAATGGGATTCCATGGATATCAGAATAAAAATGACTTTTATGTTAATGTACTCTTTTGTAATATTCTGTGTTAAAAATTCTTTATCTTTTTCTAGGGCTTGAAATCCTCTGTACAGGATTACAGAGCTGCAACATACATGATAATCTGTCAGATGACTGTGAAAGTGACGGTGGAGACTTCCTTGGTGCATTCCTTGATGGTACAGATAAGCAAGACATTACTTAAAGTGCCCTCATTAATCAGGGATGGGCTGGCTTGCTTGAACCTACTTCTGCAGACTCAGAACGGAGATAAACTTGGGGAAAAGTAAGTGTACATGAGCAGATTTTCCCACTTTCTAAAATTCCAAACTGTGCTTTGGTAATTTGAAATTTTTATATCCTCATCATTAAAGGGATACTTCCCTGTCAGAAGTTTTGGTAGTTGACATTTCAAAGGACTTGCAAGTTCCTTTGGCTTACTTTGAAAATTTGTATGCTCACTACAGCAAAGAAATCTCAGTGGTGCGAGTTGGTCATCTCTTGCTCCTTCTGCTATTTCTCTTAGTAAGGGATTTATGTCAGTGTGCAAAACTGAATCTTGTTAAGTAAGAGGTTTTTTGGAAAGTGCAAAGTTCTGCCCCTTTGATGGAAGGGCTTTGAGCTGATACAGTTTAACACCTGAAGCGTAAGTGCTTCTATACCACCATTTTTTTGGTCTCACTTCAGGTGAGGTGTTCTCCTGGAGGCCTGTGTGGTAGATTCCCATCTGTCTGCCCTGCTCTGGCACAGTTGGCTTGTGCTGGTAATGTGCATTTGAACATAGTCCCACATGCTACAGGGAATTTGCTTGCTGGCAGAGAGCAGTGTTCCAATAGGAGAAATCTCATGAGGGATATACAGAGTGATTACCCTCCAGGTACCTGAGCGCTGTCATAGGTTAAAAAGCACAGATGTGGGGTTGATGTGCAGCACCCAGCCAGCTGGGTGTAAAAGGAGAGACGATGAAGCTTTGTGTTAGCCAAAAGGGAAATGGCTTCTCCTCAGAGGATCTGTCACTGCACAATTATTTCTCATCTCTTTTGCTGCCACTGGGGGATAGATATGCTCCTTGCAGTGTGAGGTTATTTCTTCCTGTAATTCATACAAGTATTTTTCCTTTTACTACCAGCTTTGCAAAAAAAATGTGCCATTGCAGCAGCTGTGCTCAAAATGACTGGCAGTACCTTCTTTTCTTCTTGGGTATTAAATGTGCCAATAAACATCTGGCATTAAGGAAGTGGAACCCTTTCAATCTTTTCAGTGTTTATTTACAACGGGGCTGTTACCTGATGCTGAAAATTGAATCCTTGTGAAGTCTGCATGGTTTTGAAAGTGTTTGTAACCCAGATGAGCATAGATACTTTTTTCCCCCTTTCAATTGTGCAGGCCGTTTAATTATCTGTGCAAAACCCCGGAACTGGTAGCGCATTTGAAAGGCCTGTCAGTAGGCTATGACATCTCTCCTCTCCTCCGCTACCTGTTGCCTCACCTTGTTCACACCATCGTGAAAAGCGATACAGGTAAGTTAGCACAGGTTCTTTGTAAAACTTGGATCAGCCTTAAGGACAGATAACTGTGGTAAATGTCGCAGCTCTGTAATTGCTTCTTCCATTGAAGCTGTGCCAATACCTGTGAAGACCTGATAGAGCTTTTGTGTGTTTGCTTTTTGTTTTTCCTTTGTTTTTGCCTTTTAGAGGTGTATTGTAGTACTGTGAAATCTTGGGTAGATTGCATGTGTCGTTTAATTAAGGGGGCAGCTGTGTTTCCCCGATGAGTTAAATGTGTCTGGGAACAGTCTGGGGCAGCGAGGCTGGTGGCATGCAGTTGTAGCTTCTGTCTGTGCTAGAGAGTCTGTTGGCATCGTGGCATTGTAGTGCAGAATCACACTGGGAAAGCTCTTTTGTTTAAAAGGTCCAGATTCACACCAAGGAATGCTCTAGTGAAGCTGCTGGTGCAGATTTTAGCAGCAGGTCTGGAACGTGCCAAAGCATCCTTGAATTTGTTGGCAGCAATCCAGGCTTAGGCATTTTAATGACTTTGGTATAAAGCATTGCTAATGGGTCACAGAGAGTTAGTTCTGGTAATCAGTGAGCACTGTGGTCTTCAAGCTGTGTGCTCTGTTCACCAGAGGATGATGCCTGTGCAAGCTGTTTGCTTTATTCAGTAGGAAGGGGCTGTTCTCTAATTTGTTCATCTTTTATGATTTTCCTTAGAGGAGCAAGAAGAATCCAAGAAGAAAGAAAATGACATTTACATCAAGCATCTTCAAGCTATTCTTAGGAGAATACCATTGGAAAGGGATTTAGATTCCCTGTTGGCTTCGTGAGTTGACTTCAGTTCTTTTTTGTATGCAGTATTGCGGTCACTTCTGGTTTAATAATAAATAATTCCTGACACTGGCATTAACATTATATGAGCATGTTTTTCTGAGTTCATAAGTTAAGTCCAGATGTGGATTTTGAACTTTAAACATTCAGTAACCCAGAAGAACCATTCATTTAGTGTTTGTGGGAGAAGCTGTGGGACAGAGTGGAACTTCCAGCCAGCAGCAAATGTGTACTTGAAGTAAATAATTTATATTAATCCTAATCTGTTAAGCACTGTGCTTTATAACAGTAATGAAAAAGGTACCATGCGAAACATGGTGGCTTTTCCTTCTGTTTGTAATTTTAGCAAGTTTCTTGAAGAATTTATCTCCCGTGGTACAGAGATTGAATCTAATCCCACCAAAATGGCTGCACTCAATCAAAAGATCCTTCCTCTTATCAGACTTCTGGAGAAAAAGTAAGTTCCATTTTTCTATGACAGACCCACAGTCTGTAGAGTGGTGATATCAGTTATGATCTTGTATTATTTGGTGTAGTGAGCACAATTGTCTTACTGGAATAGATACAAAAGAAATAAGTGATTCCTAGTCTCTGTCCAAATTTTGTTTTACTGATCTGTCCTTACACATTTTGTTATCCCTGTAATACATGGACACAGACCTACTGACTTTGTAGCATGACATTCTCTGCTCATTATGTATCCTAGTGGTCTGCGTATTGTTCATCTGTGTTAAGACATAATGGTTTATTGCCTTTGCGAAGCCACTTAAAATACCTTGTCTGGATGAATGTATGTGCATTCAGTTTCCTTGGTTTTCCCTGTATTTCTCTTGTAAGTACATGTTTTTCTATAATCCTCTGCAGAAAATAGTGATGGATTTGTCTTTTGTCAGGTATCCTAAAGCCTTAGACTCTGTGTTGGAGAAGCACCTGGAAGATCACACAGATGAGGCTGCCCAAAATCTTTTTCATCAATTTATTTCTCTTTCGTTAAGCTGTGGCAAGTACAAGGTAGGTAGGATTGTGATCCTAGCTCTTATATGGTTGTACTGTCAGAAGGCTGATTTTAGACAGAGTTCTGCTCTCTTCCTCCTTATAAACAAAATGTCTACCATTCCTACAGATAAAGGAAAAAAAAAAAAGCAAAACCACCAAAAAAAGAGAACCTTAATTTGATTAAATATTTTCAGGGGGAGCTTATTCAAAACTGTGTTTAAACGAAAGCTATCAGATCTTTAAAGGTTTTTCTGTCAGAAGGATTCATGAGCGTGAGCTTTTTTTCCCTGGTTAAAATTTATACATTTCCACCTGCTCTAATTGCCACCAATAATTCTTTTCCTTAGAAGCATGGCCACTACACACACTGTAGTGGTGAATAGTGACGACACAGTGGGTGCCCAGCAAGGCCTCATCTTACTTAAGGATGTTGTCAGTGGCAGAGGTGTCTGTTTTGGGAAAGCTGAGAAACAACTTTATCACTGTTGAGAAAAGATGGCTTGGTCCTTTTCCTTGCACTGATGTTATGAATGTTTATAGTCAGTAACAGGGAAGACTAGAGTGACCACAGAGTTCTGTGCCATTTCTGAGGAGCAATTGAAACTCAGCTTAACACAGAATAACCATTACTACAACAGATCTGCCCAAGGAATGTATTATAAGAGATGTTTAGTATATGTTTTTGCTGTTGTTTGCAATGATTGAAAGCACTTTGGAAAATATGACAAACTACATAGAGAAGCGATTTTTGCAGCGATTTAACAAAGGCGCAGATTCTGTGTGTGAGTAACAAGTGGATTAACAGAAAAACAAGGCATGCAGAACAAAGGCATATGACTCCCTTCCAGCTTTTAAGGTTCCTGAGATAAGTGCACGCAATTGGACTGGCAGGGATGCCTTTTTAACAGTTTCTGTCTGTGCTCTGTCACATTGACATCGTCACTAGAGCTTTCTCAGAATCCTTAGATAAGTGTAATGCTTTTCTAGGACATAATGGTGTCTGTGGCTTACTGTACTTTTCAAGCTATCTTCCAAATACTGTCTGCAATAGTGAAGAGATTTAATAATTTAAAACAGTTATACAATATCATTGTACTGTAATTTAACTTCCTAGGTCTTGATTATGCAGGTTTTCTTCTGGACCTTGCCATAACAAGGTCTCCCATTATCCTTATGTATATTTAAAGTATTTTTAACATGCAATGAGCTCACTGTGAAATCTGTATTTCAGTTTCTGGAAGACTCTGGTACCTCCCTTCTGCTTAGTTTGAATCATCCTCAGCCTGCTGTGCGGGTCCTGGCTCTTCAGCATTTGAAAGATGTTATTGAAACTTCAAAGGTTTGTGTCTGAATCTCTCACTTACAGAACTGACTTAACATAGAATGTCTTCAAAAAGCTGTTTGCTAGACTTACCAGTTGAAGATGAGTGGTATGTGAAACTGTGCCTGTCATCCTTACTGCTTTTCATGGTGTTTTCACTAGGCTTCTGTCACCATTTCCCCATATTCTGAAGTCTGGATATAGTTATTGTTGATTACCAGCTTGCATTTTCATAAAATCCAAATTAATGAATTTTTCTAGTTCTCCTTCTTTTGTTATTGAAAGTTAGTCTGCCTGTGAGGTTTAATTTAGATGATATTACCACTTCTCTTACACTAGAATTCAGACATTTCATTAAAAGCCTGTAAAGTGTTCTAAGGACAAATTATTTATTTTCCCTTTGACTCCATTTTCCTTTATTTTTTCAGGAAGGCTTTGATCCAGCTTTCATAGAAGAAGCAATTTTTGGACGGCTCAAGGATGACAACAAAGATGTTGTGATGTCTGCTCTCAGTTCTTTGGAGGTAAGTGTGTGTCTTTTGGCATGCAAGATTTTACCTGGTCTTGAATGTGTGTGTCTGGAATGTATTCTGTGCAGTTGTCTTTCTTGTCCTTGTGTCCCTATTGCATGACTTTTATTTTTTAACAGGATAAAGCAGCAGCACAAATTTAGGAGGCTTGTGCTAATTGCAATCTCACTAATTCCCCCCCCGAATCCTTCCCAAGGTGTTAGCAGTTTAAATGAATTTATCAATTTTGTTTTTCTTTTTTTTTTTAATGTAGCTACTGAAGCATACCTAAATCTTTGATTATTATTTGAGGCATGCTTCCTGCTTATTCTGTATGTTTTTCTATAAAAAGGCAAGCCACACTATCTGTCTCTTGGATGGAAAGTGGTGCAGTCACAAGACATTACTCTAGTGAGAGGTGCTGTTCAGTTGACTTTTTCCATATGCGAGTCATTTGGTCAGTTGATAGTCGCAAAGTCCTGAGCTCCAGCTCAGGTTTACTGGATAGGACTCTGGTATGCATTGTACTGATTGTTTCCAGCTAGAGTAACAGTCTGTCTTTATGGCTTCTGCTGGTAGTAGTGGAGAATATTGCTAGCAGTAGTGGAATTGGTCTTGTGTGTTCATTCATTCTTGATCACCAGTAAGTAGGAATAGAAGCACCTGAGTGCTCCTTTAGACTTTAGTATCTTTTGTTAATGTGCCTTATGTTTCCGTAATCCAGATGCAATGTAAAGTAAAAGCAATTCCTATTTAATTATAACACAGTTTGCATATCATTTATCAATTTTACCAAACATTTCCACATTCTGTAAATTCTCCATACTTTAGCATATCATCAGGGCATACTGGGAAGCCTTATTACTTCTTTTCACCTGATAGTATTTTCATTACATGAACATAAGCAGGAATCAGTTAAGTTTGATCTCTGTTTCCACTTGGTATAGTAGATGCATTTTCCATTATGATGTGGTAAACTGCTTGTACATTGTTGTATTTTCATTCCTTTTTCATTCCTTTTTCTTGATTATGGTCCAGATTTTCAGGGAGCAAGTCAATCCAGAAGTAATAGTATCAAGTCTTTTGAACATTTTCCAGAAAGCTGATCTTTCAAAGGATGGAAAGTGGTATGTTCGTGCTTTTATTTCAGTCTATGTTCTTTCAGTATAAATTAATTTTTCTTAAAGTAACTATAAAGAATACTTTAAAAACTGTGTTTCTCTGCAAATGCTTTTTGTTACGCTGTTTATATGCTGGGTTACAGGAGAGGTGTTCCATTATTTTCATACCATTTCCCATTAATTCCTTATTTGTTCTTGCTGCTGTTTAGATACAGAAAATCACCATGGAGAATAGGGAACAAATCCAAGAAATGTTGCTGATGTGATCGAGTAATTTATTTTCAACATGATTTTTTCTCTTTTAGGTACAAGGTTTTGGAGAGAGCAGTAAAAATTTTAGTCAAAGAGGAGATTCTGAAAGAGAAGAAAGAACTGCTAGATGCAGCAGTAATGCGGTTGTTACCTTTTATGATAATCACTAATGCAAATTCAAAATCTTCAGATTGGAAAATGGCTGTTTGTTTGTCAGAGTCTGGTCTCTGCTCCTTACATCCTTTACTAAAAGGCTGGCCAGAAGGTAAAGCATTTCTTGTAACTAATTTGATATGAGAAAACTTGTGGCAGGTTAGTACCTCATCCTTACTGGACCTAAACACATGTTGAAGGAAGCAGGCTGTTACTATCAGGCTATCATGCTCTAACTGTGTATGGATTTCTTAAAAAAATCCTTTGAAAAGAGGTTGAAATTGTTTAGTATGTTTCTGACTGATTATAAATATTATTGAGCCACCAGTATGTTAATACATGAATTTTATACCTAGATTATTTATTCTTTTTTTTTTTTTCCCTCTTGGAGCAGCTCTTGAAGAGGCAATTAAATCTAGTGAGTCTACAGAGTTGGTTGGAGTGGCCAATGAGAAAATTACTCTGCTGCTTTCTGGAAACTTGACTTCAGAGGACCCTTCCTTACTATTGCAAATGGTAAGTATAGCATGTCAACTAAACCTTAAAGAAGTTTTACTTTTCAGGTGACTGGAATCAAACAAATGTGATACAGAAGAACTTTGCATGGCTGCTCTAGGCACTAGTATGCTATCATCAAGCTGCTAGGCAAATATGTGTATATGTGTATGTATATATATGTATGTATGCATGTGTGTGTATGTGTGTATATATATATATAATAGCGAACCACAATACCATCCTTATAAAACCAATTTCTTCCTTTACATAAGGAAAAGAACCTTTATTGACTGATGATTAGTGTAACTAAATTTGCGGAATTTGTAGTTTCCTGAAAAAAATTTTCGAAACAGTAAGCAAGTATACCTGTGGGTAGTTCATAGAAACTGATGCTTGTACATTGCAGGTAAAAGACTACAGTTACAGCAGACAGTCACTTTCTACCTGTGATAGAGAGGGAACAGTATTACCCCAGTTTTCATTTACATGTTCAGTTTAGTCATAGTGAAGTCCCACTGTCGTACTGATTTTTGTTGTCCTCAACTCTTTTTTGTAAGGTTGATAACCTGATACTCGTTGCTGAAACAGAATCTGACAATGTGAGACAGAAAGTAACTACTCATATAATTGGTTCAGTGCTTGTTCAGTGCTGCCGCAATACAGAGATGCAGAAAAACTATTTTCCAGTGGCTATCAGAGTCTTCCGTTTCTTGGATAAAAAAATTCAAAATCTCAGAACTTGTGAATCTGCAGAGGTAAGATATTAATGGTGTCGAGAGGGCATTTTCTTTGCACAGCAAACAGTATTGAGAAGGTTTTTTTAATTGTTTTTACTGAAGACCAGGTTCAGAAACTTCGAGAAAGACTGAAAAATCTCACCTTCATTTCTTCTCAGGGCAAAAACACACACTAGGCAATAGTGCCATTGAGAATTACTCTAGTGTTTTATGTGTGTTTCCCCTGGAATTGTCTTGACTTATTTTATTGAGAAACAGCTCTAGGTTTTTTCTGTTTGTAAGAAAAGAAACCCATGTGAGCAAGGCTGTGTTTCTGTGTGTATATCCCCTCACATATACACACATAGTGACACATGATAATTATTTATTCTGACCTCAGGTTACTCCATTAATGTTTTTTTTGTATATGCAAGTATCTGAAAGATACGGATTATTTTTCTGGAGCAGAGCTAGATGAAAGTGTTAAAATGACTGTCAAAACTGCTGCAATTCCAAGTTCCTTTGAAGAGATATTTTAAAGAGACTGATATTTTACTCTTCTGTTACTTCATTTATGTACACTGTAATTAAGGTAGAAAGAACTGGCATAGGTTTTAAAACTGCAGATACAAGTTTCAATGTAAAATCAGAAATGTAAGTCACTCCCATAAGGTTACCTCTTTGGAGGTTGGAAATGAAATGTTGCTGAATTTTAATGATAAATTTCTGCTTTCCCTTGCATAGACTTGTGACAGAATACATTAAAATCGATTTTCATTCACAGGAAACTCCCCTAAACTGGTCTGTTGAAACAGTAGAAGAAACTTTGGTGCCTAAGGACTTGTTAAGTGCATATATAGAAAAGCTCAATAGTGATGAGACTGCTCATGCAGAGGAATCAGCTATGGTCCTGTTCTTATTAAAAAACTTCATTAATGGCCTAAAACCTCCCCTGTCCTTTTCAAAAGGTAGGTGTTAAGATTTTGCCTGTCCCTTACATCAGTGAAAAAGGAACATTAATTTTTTTTTTCCTACAGAAGTTGCTGGAATCAAGATGTTGCTTCCCTAACCTTCTTGTTTGTTATTGACATCTGTAAAGATTACTTACTTGTGAACATGAAATCAACCAAATGTATTGTCCTCTTTTAACTAGAGAGGTCTGTTTACTCCTGGTTTCTGAGGGTGTTCCTATGCACCTGCTGTGTCTTAATTATAACCTGCATTTCTTAGAGAAATCTTGGTGGAATCCCGAATCTCTGCGTCAAGATACCCGAAACTATCTGCACCTCCTTTTGGGGCTGTTTGACCTGCTTGTCAGCGGAGCTAGTGAGGGAAGTGATGCTCTTCAGTACAGAGCATTGATGAATCTCTTATTCAAGGTACTATTTTTGTATTTGTTGCTCTGAATTATGAGTCATCAGCTATTACATGGTTGCATTAATTTTAAGGAAAACAGAAAAATGATCATCAGGTCATGCAACGCTGCTTATGGCATTCAAGTACTGTGAGGAGATGGAAGTTACTTAAACCTAATTAAATGTAATGATGGAAAACTAAAGTTAAATAAAAAAACAAAACACAATTTACTAATTGAGGCAAAGAGGGAAGCATAACACTGATTTGCAGGACAAGATCAAGAGCCAGAAGTTTGAGGAAAACACTTTGGTTCTATCTGGTAGCATAACAAAGGGTTGTTCTGTAAAATTTGGTAGTGTTTAAATACAGAAACTGAAAGAAAAACTAGCAGAAATTTTGTGTTTCCTTATTACATCATCTCATGGTTTTTC
Organism: Donacobius atricapilla; assembly: GCA_013397315.1. Classification (NCBI taxonomy): domain Eukaryota; kingdom Metazoa; phylum Chordata; class Aves; order Passeriformes; family Mimidae; genus Donacobius; species Donacobius atricapilla. The sequence continues at coordinate 235,079 of WBMY01015137.1, read as the reverse complement.
ACGTGCATATGTAAAAAATGTCTGGACTTGTATATACATGCAGCATTTACTCAATAACTTTTTCTTACCAAAAGACAGTTTCTCTGTTTTTCTGAGATGAAGTTCTCTTTCGGTGTACTCCTATGAAGTGGGTGGGGTGGTTTATCAAATGTTTTTGGTAGTAGTTTGCCAAATAAATTAAACAAGTGCTTTTTTGCTTTTTTTTTTCCTTTTCCATTGTGTTAAATTTAAGGTACATCTAAAAAATTCAGATGTTCTCTTCAAACTCCTTTCCATTTTATGGACTTACAGTTATAACCTTTCAAATCAACTGAACTATGAAGTCAATGCAATGCTACAGACTCGAGCTCTGTATATTGGCTATGCACTGCTTGAATCACAAACAAACCAGACAAAGGAACAACTGCTATCACCATCATCTCCAGGTAAAGTAAAACACTATGTGTCTGTCTGTCTCTCTCTCTCATCTTAGAACTCAATCACAGTATTTTTTAATTTTGTGCAATTTTACTATATTTTATACCATGAAGGGTATCTCTAGTTATTTATGTTTAACTGCATTGGGCTGAGACAGTTCTCTTGCTGATTCACTGGTGCAGTTGTAAGTCCAAGCTTGAGGTAAGTGAAGCCACCTTTTTTTAAATTTTAGAAGTGTTAAAGGAGCACAGTGCTGTGCTGAAGGAGACAGTTACAGGACATTACTGTCTCTGCAGTGTCAGGGTGTGACAGTCAGTAGCAATATATGAACTCTGAGCTTGAACATGATTGTAGGGACTGTGATGAAATTCAGAGTCATGAAGCTGAGACACGTGTTGGTTTTATGTACCCTAGAGGTTTACAGTGAAAACACTTCTTAATTCCAGAGTAATGTTGATGCCTCTTCAGGGACAGCTACAGTAAAATTTTCACCACTCACTTTACTCTGTTCTTTTCCTCTTTCCCTCCTTCTTGCAGTGGTGATATCTTTGCTAATTAACTTGGGTAGTCCTGTGAGTGAAGTTCGAAGGGCTGCTCTCAAGTGCCTCCATTCCTTGGGAGGAATAAAGGAGTCTCTATTCCATCCTGTCCTTCAGCATTTGGAGCAAAAGACAGAAGAGATTGTATCTGACCCTACATACATAGCACAGGTATTTTTTTAATTAAGGTGTACATTAATACAAGTTTTGTCTGCTGCTGTGAGCTTGTGTCTGACAGGAAAGAAATCAAGTTAACCAGGGAAGTTAATTGTCTTTGTATCCTGTAGTGGACTGATTTATAATTTTTTTAGGAACTATAAAAACATTCAAGTGATTAATTACATGCAGAGATCTGAGAACCTAAGAGGAATTAACAGTGGTTCACTTCCATATGAAGAACTCTGCTTATATTTAGATTGCAGTGTTACGAAAGTATCAAATAATTGTTGTTCTAAGGCATTTTTATTGCAACAAAATAACTTAATTTTCACTTTGCTAATGAACTAGATTATGAGAATTCTATTTGAGGAGCTTGAGACACAGCCAAAACAGAAATCCCAGAAGAAAAATTTGTTGGAAGCTTTGGAAAACCTACTTGATTGTGTACAGAGCCCTATTTTCCCATCATATATTGCAAGATACTTAATGAAACTTCTTCATGAAGTCCATGGTGAAGTAAGTGCTGCCTTTTGAGGTTTTTTTTGGGTTCTGCACTTGAGTGAAATGCTGAAATCACATTTCATATTGTAATAATGCTGTTAAATAATTCCATAATGTATTAGACTATTAGGTATTCAGTTGACACCTCCAATAATATGCAGTAAAGCTGCAAAGTATGGTTTAATGGAACATAAAATGTTTGCATGCTCCTTCCAGGAATGTAATGGCTACAGAATTTTGCATTGGAATTTTTAAGGAAACTCCCTTGATATTACTAAAAAGACAGTTTCAGAAGAGATTGTTACAGAAGAAATGTTAGTGAACATAGAGTTGGTTAGTGAACAGAGTTTTCTGTACAGAATTGCAAGGTATTAACTAGTGCTGTGAATTTCTTTTATATATATTAACCTACTCTTATGTAGCATATTCAGAATTCTCCCAAGTGCTGGAACATACGTGACTTCAAAGTTCAAAAGTTGAATTAAATTAGAATTTTTATGTTCTGTTCAGTTGTATGCGTCTTGAAAAGATCGTGAACTGCACAGAGGGAGTGTGGTTTTGCTTCACAGTTGGGTTTTGTGGAAAACAGCAGTCATAAATGGGTGGAAAAATTACCTTGTTTCTGTACTTTGAAATTATGAAATACTGCTCTGCAAAGGAGAATAGCCAAGGAGCAGATAAGCAGGTACTTGGGTAATCTCATATTATGTCTTGTATTTTTCCAATTGAACAGCTGTTACCTAAAGTACTGTGTGCAGTGTGGTCCGGGAGAGGGGATGCTGTAGTAAAATGAAGCTGTGCTACTGGAAAGCTGTTAGGTTGAGAATGGGTAAAACCTTTGGTGACACATTTTCTCTGTTTGCAGATGGTTCTTTCTCACCTCTTGCCTGCACTAGAACGTTTGCTAAGGAAGGTCTTTAAATATGCTGCGACAATGTTAAAAGATGAAGTCATTTTCCTGCATCTAATCCTTGGAAAGTTTAATGAATATTCAGCAACTCTCTTGTGCAAGAATCAGATGAGTCTGGATTTATTTATCCAAAGCCTGCATGTTGCCAAGAAAATATATGAAGAAATTCCTCCATTTCAGATCACAGCACTTCGGCAGGTATGGCTTTATGAAATACCTTTTATTTATTTTTATGCTTAAAGCAGCTAGCAGTGTTTGAGATTGGATTTACAAGGGCTCCTTCTGTGTGGAGGAGTCCATAGCTTTTGACCTGTCTTTTTTTTACTACAAGATTTCGATGTCTCTGTAGTGTCTTTGAAACATCTGAACAGGCTGCCGAACTTGAACTCTTAAAATTATCAGGAGATATTGCTGCTTGCTCTATATTTTGCATTTTAACATGCACAAAATAGCAATACTGTATTTGCACACAGATGAATTCCTATGTCGTTACTGATACTACTGTTCCACAGGTTTTAGGTTTTTGTTGGTCAGGCGAGAGCTTTACTTAATGTTTTTCATCAGAGGAAAAATGATCAACAAAATACAGTAGGTGAGAAATAGTTTCATTTGAAGGAAGCTACAAATCTGGGCCTATATTGGCCAGGTGTTGGCATGTACTTTCCAAAGGCTGGGAACAGCAAGTCTGTTCCCCACACCAGTCAAGTTGCATGAAAAATTTCAGAAATCAGTTTGGCTGTTGGATATTTCAGGTGTCTGATTTGCATCTTTAAGATTCCTGGATACATACAAATACATAGTTAATATTTAAATTTTTGCAATACTGCATGATGGAGTATGTCATACAGAATCCAACATATATTAATTCCACACCTTGCGATTTTGTTACCCTCTTAAACAGTTAAAGTAAAGTAAACCTCTTGAAGTAAACCTCTCTGCATCCTTTTTTTTTTCCCTTTTGTAGATTACTAAGCCATTCTTTGCAGCTGTGTCCGATGGGATGGTGCAACAAAAGCTACTAAAAGTACTGTTTGACCTACTCTTGAACTGTAAGAACCCACTTTGTGCTCAGGCAATCAGCAGTGTGTTTAAAGGGGTAAGTGGCAACCTGCTGGACACAGAAACATGTTCAAACCTGTTGCAGTGTGATTTTGCGTCACCTGCATTCTGTAACACTTGTTCTTTGTATCATTTATAGCAGGAAAGGAATGGGAAGATTTTTGTCAAATAACACAATAGTGTTAATGGCATGAAAAGTTTGTTAAATGACTGTTTTTAAAAGGTGTTTCTTTAAAAGCCACCTGTCAGTCATTTACTACACTAAGTGAATGAATTCAGGAGAAGTCACTGCTTTTCTGCTGCACCGATTTTCATTTTCTGCAATATGACAGGAATATGTGGATTATATACCCATATGTGCAGGAAAGGGATGTGTTTTTAAAAAAAGACAGGGCACAGATGCGTGATGTGACAGATTGTTCATTGGTGCTTGCATTGTTATTGTTTTGTTTCAGATTATAGTGTGTGCTGAGCAGATTGTTGAAGAGCTGGAGCCTCCTGAGAAAACCAAAAGTCTGGCCACTGTTCAACAGACTAGAAGGCAGAAAATGCAGCAACGGAGGTAAAATAACTAGAAATCCACAAGTGTTATCTGTGCAGTTTGAAAACACTGCTTGTCTTAATACATTGCACAGTTTGTACTGAAAATGCAAGCAAGTATTTCTCCTTTTCCTGTGCACAGTAAAATAAATCCAAGCTACTTTTGGCGTGAGAAAACCAACTCATGTCACTCTTTGAGAACTCATGGAAATACATTCAAAATATATTAAAAGGGATGTGTTTTTTAATGTTGACAGTTGCTGTTACAGAATCTTGACACAGTTGAACAAGATTCATTTTTGTTAATAGTAAGGTTATTTTTAAATATAGATGCATGGACAAATTACATACACTTGGCTGAAAACTAACAGATGTTCATCAAAGTACTCATCAGTTGACTGAAAAACAGTATTTTGTTTCCAATAGGACGGTAATATAATTACTAATGTTTAGATCTTTGTCCTGTTTCTTCTCTCCATTCTCATAAGGAACTGTTTTGTTGGCTGTACTTATTCTCTTTAAACATTCTTTCAGCCATATTGAAACAGGATATTGAGTTAATTTTCCTGGTTTGACCTAGAACAGCTTTTCTGATTTTCCTTCACTTGACCATTTTGAATAATCATCACCTATTAGATCGACCCATCTGTAAACTGTACCTGTCACGGTTTACAAACACACAGGCTCACATAACCCCCATTGCCTGCATAGCCAGTGTGTTAACCACTAGTAGTTCCAGAGAAGCAAGTTTCCTGGATGACAAGCAGATCATAGTTTGGACAAGTTACCTGGTAACAGGGGTTTTTTGTTGATTGTTTGTTTGTTTGTTTGTTTTGGGTTGGTTTTTGTTTTTGGGGTTTTTTTTCCCCACTTCCAGAAGTGTTCTCAAGAAACACTTGTTTTTTCAAGTTCAGTCGGAACATTTTTTTGTTGTTTAAAATGTGTTGCTGCTTCAATCAAAAGCCCACACATTGCCACTGCTCCAGAGAGCAGCAGTAAAGGACATAGATTACTGTGTGAAAGAAAAACTGTCTTTTTTTACTTGGCTGTGTGAGTGTGTTTCCTGAAGCACTGTAGCATTTCCTTTGCTAATCCCTGATTGCTTCTCTTGTCTTTTTAGAAGGCCTCAAGATGCAAAATTGGCACCAGAAACAGGGCAGCTCAGCTGGCAGAGGGTGATGCTTATTCTGGAGTTGCTGCAGCATAAGAAGAAGCTTCGGCGTCCGCAGGCGTTGGTACCTGCACTTTTCAACCTTCTGAGCAGGTAAGGGTGCCCCCGCAACAGAGCCCTGGAGCCTTCTCATCTGCAGCAGATACTGGAAAGCATGGAAATATGGGCTACTGTGTTTCCGCTTTGTTGCCATGTCTTGTAGCTTAGCTTGCCTTTTTCAACTGAACTTCTTAATCAGAGGAGGGGAATGGGAAGTTATTACGATTTGTTTCCCTTTGAAACAGTAAGATTTTTACCTGATGTATAGCTTCTCTTGTGAGAAACTTTATCAGGCAGAGGGCTTTGGATTGCCAAGAAGGATAACACCTGTCCTAAAACAAGGATAATTGGCAGTACTCATGTCTTCAGCAGAGCTCTTATAATTCTCTAAGCTTTGAAATTCCTCCCAATGCACTGCAGAACAGTCTTAGTCCAGTGCAACCTAAGGAAACTATTGTTTTTCCTGCCAGCCCTATATCCAGGCACTTAGGAAAGTTTATACATAGATCGGATGTTTTTCTTTCTTTCCTTATGACTTGCTTATACATAGATTGGCAATTATAGTCCAGACTAAAAATTATAGTCCAGACCAAACCACTCATGGTTTTGGCAGTGCTTTGATAAATTTCTTCCATTAGACCAGTTGATGCATTTGAAAACAAAAAAAAAGAAACTTCTAGCAAAGAAACTTTGCCAAAACATTTGGCAAAGACGTTTTGGAGGCCTCAGTTTAGAACTTACGTGGAATTAAAATTGCAGTTTCTTATTTGTATCTTAATATGCAGTTTAGTCACTTATTTTTCTGTCTCATTTTTTTTCATTAATGTATAGGTGTCTGGAACCCATGGCATCAAAAGAAGAAAATATGGAATACACTAAGCAGCTGATCCTCAGCTGCCTGCTGAATATCTGTCAGAAATTGTCATCAGATGGTAGCAAGGTCCCAGCAGGTAAAAATCACCAGACTCATCTCTTGGTAATTCTCTCACCAAGTCAGCATTAAAACAGTGGTCTCTAACTTGGTTTTTTTTCTTCAGTCTACACTGTTTTGTTGAGGAGAGATTCCTCTAAAAGGAAGTTTGCTTTCCTAATCATTTTTTGTAGATGCTTTAGGTATGGTTTGCAAACTGAAAACAGTGCTTGAGTGTACCATTTATTCCTACATGGCTGACCATTAATGTGTTAATCAGTGAATATTTTTACCTGCAGATACCCTGGACAAAGAAAAATTCAACGTGGAACTGATAGTTCAGTGCATCAGGATTTCTAAAATGCCCCAGACACACCACCATGCTCTGCTGCTCCTTGGTGCTGTTGCTGGAATGTTTCCTGTAAGTAACACCTGGAATTTATGTGTCGGCTCTTCTCTTTGGTTTCCAAATATTGGGTAGAGTGAAAAACATACACATCCTTTCTGCGGGGAAAAACTTCCTCAAGAGGAGCCAGAGGCGAAATGGACAGGTTCCCTGCTCTTAAAGGGCTTTCTATTCTCTTTTAGTTGAAAACAGACCTCTGTCTTGATATTTTGGTCCACCACCATTTATGGCTCGCTGTGGTGTGCAGTAGAAAAGGAGGAAGCTTTTTAACACCAGCCCTGCTTCACCTTCCCACTGTGGTCACAGTTCTCATGCCTTGTTTCTTCTTTCTCCTGCTTTTTAATATAAAAAGGGAAAACACCTGGCCTGATAGCATGTGCAGTCCTACAAGTTCCTATCTTGTACAACACTGAAAAGTGTAAGTGCAGTTGATAATAAAACTGGGTTGTTCTGATTTTAATTGACCAAGAAACAGACCTTTTCTTGTATGGAAAATTGAAAATTTGACTGGACAGTGTTCTAAGATTCTTTTGCTTTGAAACTCTATAGCAGCAAAATGTATCCAGGAGTATCAACTCGGTTTGCATCTTTATATTCACCTCAATATTTTCTCCACACATTTGGAAAGGTAGCATGTTTTCTGAAAGACAAAACTGTGATGTTTTTGATAAATTTTTGGAGGATTTTGTGGATTTTGATAAATTTTTGGAGGATTATTGTTTGGGGTTTTTTGTTTCCATCTTACTGCCATCACCTGCTGTAGAACCAGGCATTTATTTTACATTATTATTGCCTCTTGCAAAATTTTCAAGGTCAGAATAGAAGGAAACATTTTGTATCCACGTCATCTCACTTTCAAAATCTAAAACACTTCTTATAGTCACTAAAACTATATGAAAAATATGCCCATAATTTATTGCTCTAAATCCTGGCAATATCTAGGAAACTTTTGGGCTAGGTGACACGTCTAATCCAACCTTCTTAAAATTGGTTGCTGTGATTACAGTCTAGGCCCCAAAAAAGCCAAAACATGAAATGAGCATGGTTGGTTTACACTGTATGATTGTGGATATTGCAGATGTTTTACAGATACAAAAAAAAGGTGGGTGAGAAAATCACTAGAATCTGTGCCAGAAACACATTTGTGCTTCTGCAGACCTCCTCATAGCTGGTTTTACTGGTATTCACCTAGCACTGAGTGGAAGGATACAAGGTGTTCTATCACACTAAATTTTCAATTTCCACTCTCTCTTTACTTGCTTAGATGTGTGTCTTGGTTTCTAAATAATGTTTAGAACTCTACCAATGACACAGTAAGTAGCATTAAGGCACAATATGCATTTAAAACTCACTTAGGGAGATTTTGAAAGATAATCGTGATTCTCTTTTGCTTTTTGGGGGTGTTTTTATAGGAATATAGTGTCATTTGTGGGAATGAAAAATGCCTTAAGGTATAATATGCACCGCAGCATGAACTAATTTCATCTGTTCTTTTCCAGGATAAAGTTCTTCACAACATTATGCCCATTTTTACATTTATGGGAGCAAATGTCTTGCGTCTGGATGATACCTACACTTTCCAAGTAATTAACAAGACAGTGCAGATGGTTATTCCTGCTCTTATACAGGTACATTTGTCTATTTAATGAAAGACAATTAATTAAATTATTTAGAATATTGGTGGTAGAATAACTTGTCACCTACCCTAGGATTATTTTGATAGACATTAAATTGTATGTAATATAATGTAATTCAGATTCCTCTGCCTCTGACCAAGTTCATTGGACTGCTGCTTCCTTTCAGTCTTTTGAGTTCCTGCACTTTGTAAATGGTTTAGCCAAAATTACCAGAACTATATGTGGAGAGGACCTGAAACGTACTTTTAAGTTCAAGCTTTCTGTCATAAAAATAGCAGGCAAGTTCAGCAAAAGAATCATTTGAAGGAAGAATCTGGTTATTAGTCCTATAATATGTCATAGTCATAGGAATAGTAGACATGGTCTAAAAGAAGTTTTATTCTTCCAGCTGGTGTTTGTGGGGCTTTTCTTGGTTTTGCCTGGACCTCTTAGTTAAATGGCTATAAACCTAAACAAAAACAGATCCTACTTTTTCAAATCAACATTTTCTGCATTCAGATTTCATTTGCACCTAAGAAACCTTAATGCTTGATCATAATTAAACATGAAACATGATGTATAAATGTCATGTAAAAACGATTTGGGGAAAAAAATGTCTTCAGTAATGGGCTGAGGATTTCCCAGACTATTTTTAATTATATATGTACACATTTTTCATCCTCTTGTAGTTCTCAAGACAAATTGATCTCTTCGATTTTTTTTCTTTAAAACCTTTCCTAGCAGCCCACACAGGTTTTTGTGACAAATTATTTGTGGCACACAATTATTACATGTGGGAAGAGACTAATGTTACTTGAGACCATGTAGCCCATGTATATTATTTTTCCTAGGCCCTTGAATCTAAGACCCTAACTCAGGCAAAGTTTTCTGAAGGATGTGGCTCTGCTTTCTCTTGAAAATGTCTTGTTTGTTTCAGCTGATGCCAAGTAGAGTTTTTCTCTTTTTTTTTCCCCTTTTTAAAATTTTATTTGAAGCATCTTCCTTTAACACTGAAAAGGAACTGTATGATTGAAAACTTTATTTGGGAACACTTAAGTTTTCCTTGAGATTATGCAGTTGGTAGTGCTGTTGTCTGGCACACAGTGCTTTCTCTTATTTTCTGAAGTTGCAAGAAAGACCTTGTACCCATCTGCAGTAACCTGTCTCAACTGCTGTCTGTGTCCACAGGCTGAAGACAGTGACTTGTCAGAGTCCTCGGGAAGCGTGGAGGAGGTGGTGATCAAGATCATTCGTGTGTTTGTGGATGCTCTGCCCCACGTGCCAGAGCACCGGCGCCTGCCCATCCTGTCCCAGCTGATCACTACGGTGGGAGGAGGCAAATTCCTCTGGGTTCTCCTGGTGCTGCTCTTTGAGCAGTATGTGACCAAAACCGTGACAGTCACATCAACCGCAGAAAAGGTTAGCGGGCTGAGGGGGTCAGCTTTCTCCTTGAGAGCCTGATTTCTTTTGTTCGTGGTCTTGCCTTTAAGAAGGTTCTTAGTAAGTCCCAGGTTATGCTGGAAAAGGTATTGAGCTCTGGATTTGTGCTACAGCAGAGCCTGATGGTAATGTTGACTGTGACTTGTACGGTGCATTCAATAGTGTTATGTCCTGGAGCCTGAACAATAAATCAGATCATATTGTACAGCAGTCCTTGATCTGAAGAGCTGATAATCTAAGTATGTAGTGCTATAATAGTAATGAAGTTGGGGTTTTTTTCTTCAGTTGTGTTTGTGAAACATTATACTGGTCTTTCTCTACAGACCAAGATGAAAACCCTATTAAGTTTTTGTGTAGGCAGGCCCTGAGATTAGGTGAAAGCATAGTTTATGGGGAAAATGGGGAGAATTATTAAAGGAACATTTAGTCTTTGCTGCAATAATTTAATCTCTCTCTACGCCCTTTGGAGCGATGTTCTCTCCAAGAGCTTGCTGCTGTTACCACTGGTGTTAATCCTGGCAGTGTCCAGCTCAGCACGGCATTTTCACTAGCTCACTAAAGAGTTTTTGGCTATTTTTATTATTATTGATAGAAATATACTTTCTTAATCCTTGAAATACTTTTTTTTTTTCCCTGAACCATTAACAGGATGCTGTTCTGGAAGCAGACACTGAATTTTGGATTTCCATCTGCTGCGAATTTAATGTACGCTCACAGTTCCAGAGCGTGATGAAAATAATCCAGTACCTGACAGAGCTGCCAGAGAACAAAGAAGGTAACCACAAAACAGAGCCAGCAAATGCATGTAAACCCTCCTAATATAAGAGACAAAGGGTAGTGATTTTAAACTAAAAGAGGGTAGATTCAGACTAGATACGAGGAAGAAAGTTTTTACTCTGAGAGTGGTGAAGCACTGGACCAGGTGTCGCAGAGAGGTGGTGGATGCCCCGTCCCTGGCAGTGTTCAAGGCTAGGCTGAATGGGGCCTTGAACAACTGTAATTTTACTTTGTTTCTGTGACCAGAAATGAAATATCTTTTTTTCTTGGATGCAAATTTGTTTTGTCAATGTCTTCAACAGATGATCCTGGGACAACAAAGTTAAGAATGTGTAAGACAAAGCCGACAAATCAGGATGGGCAGCTCTTCAATGTGGAGTCTCACTCCGACAAACAACTCCGGCATTTCAAGTTCTTGTCAGTCTCCTTCATGTCACAACTTCTGTCCTCTCAGAGTTTTGTGAAAAAGGTAATAATGGCAGTTAGCCTCTAGACTGATCACAGTAAGTGATTGTGCCATATTGTAATAGCTGAGGTGTAATCTACTTTTTAGTATAACTTCATATTCAAAGGGGTGGAACTGTCCAGTCTATCTTGCTGACATCTTTATTGACACAGTTTTGAAACCTCTCAGTAATGTTATTTGTTTTTTAATAAGGCTTTTTCAGACAGACTCCATTTATGTGACTGATGCATAGGTAACCAAGTGAAATTCTGGTCCCAGTGTATTCCCACTGGCTTTATGGAGCTTGGGATTTCACTCACAGCCTGTGTAACTCCAAATTCAGTGTAGTATTCATGCTCTTAATGGAAAAGACAAAATGTTACGAATTTCAGGCTCTGACTCTAGCTGGGAATCCCAGTTTTTCAGCTGAAAATCATCCACCAGCATGAAATGTATTTGCTAATGCAAATGCATTGCCCAAGGTTCGCAGATTTCCTTCTAGAATGATGGCTTAAGTACAAATGTAGGGACTCATAATTACCATGTTAGTGGAGATTTGATTCAAAAAGACCCTAAATTTTTGTATTCTGGCATTTTAGTTTAATGAAGGGAGGTAAGTTTCATATTTTCATTCTTGCTTTTTAAACTAGATAGTTGAATATGAAGAAACAGAAGAGCTGCAGGAGTTGGAACAGAGGTATGCTTTATATATGCCCTACTCCTATTTTTAACTTTTACTGCAACCCAAGAATATCTTTAAGTGTAGTGCCATTAGAATATCTTTTACTCTAATGATACTTTTTGATGCCCTCTGCAACAAGCAGTATTTATTATGTGCAAGTTACTTGGTTTTGGTGTTGGTTTGTTGGTTGGTTTTTTTTTAATAGAATGTGGAGCTTTTTATATCTGAAAGATTGCTCTACCCAATATCCACTCTTTTTCTGTATTTTTGATAGAGGTTATTTACTTGCTTGGCCATAACTGTTCATGCTGTTCATGTCTGAATCACTAAAGGAATTCCAGATTTTTAGCAAAATATATTGGTTTATTAGTAGAAAAAAAAATTAATCATTGTTCACAGGTGCCTCTGTATTGGTGTAAGAACCAGTAATCAAAGGTCACAGTTGTAGCCATTGTGCTGTAAAAGCCAGTGATACCAAACTGTTTGTTTTGCAGAGGTCTAACTTTTATGTTTGTTCCAAAAGAAAAAGGGTGTAAGATTTATTTTAAATGCTGTGTTCCATGAATGCCCATTTTCCATTTTTTTATGTTTCATTTCCTTGTGTTTTTGTTGTCTTGTGAGATTTTATGCTTTCCAGTAATAACAATGGACTTCTTCAGTCTCCTTGTTACTTACTAAAAGTTACTTCCTTTCCATGTAGGCTGTTAGAAGAAGTTCTTCACTATATAAACACTGTGGCATCTTCAGTGGAAGGAAACGTGGACAAGCCAACAGCCAAGTTTTGGAGAGTTCTGCTTAGCAAGTGCTATGATATGCTGGATAAAGTATGTCTCTCTAGCCCCCACATTAGCACTGGGACATCGCTGATATTGCTTGTTAATATGATTATAAATTTTAGGGTTTCTTGTTGCATCAATACTATATTTCGTTGGATGGTTTGCAGCCTGGTACATCAGTGTTTAAACTCAGCTAACAACTTGAAGAACTACAGCTAACAGCTTCTTAGAACAAGCAGAATAAAAATCAGGAATGCTTGTATCCTTTAGTTTAATATTCTGCTGGCAGTAAGCAGTGATTTCACTATGTCTGGTGGAGAAAAATGACTCTTGGCAGCATTTCTCACTGCTAACTCATAAAATGACTTAACTAATGCTGTTGCACATTTCTATGTGAAATTAAATCCTTACACTTTGCATCTTACTATTTTTTTTCTGATTAGAAATATATTTGTAGAATTTGAGTGGCTATCTTGTTGCATAAGTCAGAACATACTTCTTTTTACATCTTGGAATTTTTTTTTTCACCTGTAAAGCATGTTCCCGTTTCCATGATGTACATGCAGAGGGCATTGGCAGAATTATTTTGGGTAAAGAGGGATAGCTCACAAGAGCAGACAAAAGGACTTGCTGAGGAAATCTCAGAGCCAGTGGATAACAGCTGCTTAGCAGCCAGTGAACACAGACTAGCTGAAACCTGCTTTGTTGTTTTGTGTGCCTCAGATACAGCATCGCTGGCTTGTCCTCTCTTCTTTGATCCTGAAACCCATGAGAGAAGTTGAAGAGAGTTTTATCAGGAGGCTACCATGTCACAGTGCATGCAAAAGCATCTATGGTATTGCTTTGTTTGTTTTGTTGTAGGTCAATGCTTTACTGCCAACAGAAACCTTCATCCCTGTAATTGGGGGACTGATGATGAATCAGCTGCCATCGGTGAGACGCAAGGCCATGGACCTCCTGAACAACAAGGTGCAGCAGCGCACCAAGTGGCAGAAGAGCCAGGTGAGGCAGAGAGTTAAACCCAGTTCCTTTAGCAAAAGTACCCCGAGAGAGATTGATGTGCAAGTGCTTGACCCCAGGTAAAGATGCCAAGTACCAGTGCCAAGCCTGGCAAGGGCTCTTGAGCAGTGACACAAAGGCTACCTGCCCACAGCTACCTTGCAGGTCCTGAGTTTCTAACTGTATGTCTGATGTGTGTGTTCTCCTGTCCTCTTAGATCCAGCAGCTCTTAGAGCTGGTTCCTGAGCTCATTGCCACTGTCAAGTGTAGAAGAAAGGAGGAAGAGGAGGAGCAAGCCATCAACAGGCAGACTGCTTTGTTCAGCCTCAAGCTTCTCTGCAAAGGTTTTGGCACAGAAAATCCAGCACCATTTGTGCCTGTTCTGAAAACTGCCATTGATCTCATTTCTTCAGAGAAGGAGGAAAAAAATGTGATGGGAAGTGCTTTGCTCTGTATAGCTGAGGTCACCTGTACACTGAAAGCCCAAGCGATACCTCAGCTTCCAAGGTACTGTTGGGTTCTTCTTAACAGAACCAACTGCAGCAGGAATTAGTTACACCAAAATGCACTACTGAAGGAATGCTGATGATGGCGGATGGCAGTCGTTTGTTTGTGTTTTGTGTAGACTTACACAAAAGATTAAAGGTATTTCTAGTGCTTGAAGGTGCTTTGTGGTTATAGAACTAAGAAACTAGGGAGGAAAGTTCTAAGACTTTTTTAATGCATAGTTGAGTTCTTTATGGAGTCTGCTGTTGTCACTAGAGAGGCAACCTTTATGGCTTTAGAAAAATCAGACCATTAGTATGTATTTTTTTCTGTAGAACAGATTGCATTTAAAAAGATGAGAATGAGTAGAGTTGAAAACCCTTCATGCTACATTATTTTATTCTCCCTATTCAAGAACAATCCAGTATCTTAACTTGCTCCTTGTAAGACTGTTTCATTTCTTAACAAATAATAAGTTTCTTATTGTCATTAAATCTTTAAAGACAGGGCTTTGACTAACATGATAGAGTGAAAAGTGTTGATCTAGATGATCTTTAAAGAGTTCTTCTGACCAAACCATTCGTGATTCTAAATCTAATATCCTTCATTAGCTTCAAAATAAAATATGGCAATGAGCCCAGAATACTGAGTTTTCTCAAATACGCATGTAAAAATTCTTGTGAAAATTGTCCCTGCAGGCTTAACAGATGGATTTATTTGACTGGAAACATACCTCCAAATGGTCAGTTACTTCACCTTTCTGTGTTTCTGTTTGGTTATTCACAGGCTGATGCCGGCACTCTTGAAGACTTTAAAAAGTAAGAAGGAGCTGGTCTCCAATGAGATTTACCTGCTGAGTGCTATCACTGCTCTGCTAAAGGTTGCAGAAACACTGCCACACTTCCTTAGTCCTTACCTTTTGGAGTGCTTGTTGCAGGTGAGCTCTGTGACTCTTACAGGTGTATAAAGGACCTGCCAGGATAGGACCTGCTCAGATCGCAGAAGAAGCTGTAGAGATTACTTTTTTTCTCTGAAACTAAAGTAGCTATGTGAAAGCTCATAACATACTACTCTTCTACTCACTTTCTTATGCAGGTACCTCAGATACAGAACCTAAGAGCATCTCCTTCTCATTCAGATAGGTTGTATTTTGCCTCTTTGAAAAAGGAAATTAATCATGAAAGATCATTCTGTAATATCCACAGTCTCCTCATATGTGTATCTGACACTTTTACTGGAGTCATTCTAACCCTCTAGTGCTGACATGGGCATTTTTCAGTGTTTGTCTTCTGAAAACAGTGAGGCTTTGTACACAGACAGCTTAATGTAAGGTGTTCCAGGTGGTGCAAACAGCAAAACTCCTGTCTGACATTTGCAGCAGACAACTACTAAAAAGTAAGTTCTTAAGTTGCTAAGCAGGCCTAACTTTTGTTGGAAATCCTCACAGGTTGTCCACTTGGAAAAGATTGTGGCCAAGTTCGGTCCCTCTTCCCAGATAAGTGTCCGTGTAGCAGCACTGAAAACCATCCTAGCAACCAGGCTGGCCCCCCGAATACTCCTGCCTGCAGTTACTAAGTGTTACAGTGAGGTGCTGCATACCCGCAAGGTAAGGGGTTTTTTTTCATCCTTTAGTGCTCTGATAAAGAAGGTGAAATAAAAAAGAAACAAGCAGGCCAAAATTTGGTTCAGCTGTGTCCTCTCCCAGTGCCTTGGCCACCACCAGCCCGCTCACTGTGGCAGCAGAGTGAAAAACCAAGAAGTCTCACAAGGACTGTTCAGCAATAGCTAAAACACCGCTGTGTAATCAGCATTGTTGTGGTCACAGATCTAAAACACAGCATCATGTGAGCTGCTCTCAAGAAGATTAACCCCATCCCAGCCAAATCTACCATAGTCTTTACATTATAATCTCTGGGGTTTTTTGTACGACTGCAGTGATTGAGCAAAGGTAGATCTGGAAGAGGTCCAGCAGTTTAATGTCCTTTGCGTGTTAGATGTTGAATGCTTGGAAGATCATCTCATTCATAAAGGACTTCATTTATGTGCTAGGAACATGAGTGAGTCAGAGTTCTCCAGTATGTCAGAGGGTGGACAAAATGCTTTTCAACAATCCTACTAACTAAGTCCCCAAAAGCACTGGGAAAAAGATTACTTATTTTATCAACAGTATTTCAATGAGTAAATGCATGAAGTACATAAATCCAATTCCCTAGTTATGTTTCTCAGTTACTGTCAATATCCCAGTTGTCTTTGCATTGCCTTGCTTTTGTTTTGGCAGAACTGCCTGGGTGCCCTTATGAACATTTTGAAGGAGCACATTGCTGGTATGGAGAAGGAGCACCTGATCTCCCATCAGCCTGAACTGACAGCATTTTTCATGAAAGTCCTGGACTTCCGAACAGAGCATGCTGAGGTAGCTTGATTGGGAGGGTGAGCAGCAGCTGCACCTCTCTACATGCCTATTCTATCACTTGTTTTAAAAAAAGATTAGTAGATTCCGTTGTATATGTGCTCTGAAATTCTGGGTCTCAGATACTCTGTTCCAATTGGTATTATGATAGAAAACATGGTAGTTAAATGTTTAGTCTAGAACTGACAAAATTAAAACGCGCTTTGAAAGCTCAAATTCTTACATTTCAAACTTAGAATTATGTTTTCTGATTTTTCTAGGATGATTTAGAGGAAGTTGGTAAGATAGAGGCTTACATTATTGACTGTCTGATCAGTATGGTTATGAAACTTTCCGAGGCTTCTTTCAGGCCCCTCTTCTTCAAGGTAAGAAGTCTAAATGTAATTCATCTGCATCAGCATGTTTGTGTTTTCCAGTGCACAGACACAGGAAACAGCTGATCTGCCTTTCACTTTCAGCTCTTTGATTGGTCCAAAACAGAGGCTACCCTAAGAGACAGGCTGCTGACATTCCACCGAATAGCAGACTGCATTGCAGACAAGCTCAAGGGTCTCTTCACCCTCTTTGCTGGTCATTTAGTGAAGCCGTTTGCTGAGACGCTGAACCAGGTCAACATTTCTAAAACTGGTAAGTTGTCAGTTACTGGCTACAGAGAGGCTTAGTCTTGATGGCTGATTGATTGATTTTAATTGCAGAAATTTTAGTCTTACAGGATTTATTTCACAGCACACAGAATTCATTTCTCTCTTTCTTCTTCCTCTGGTAAATGAGAAATCTTTCTCTGATGAAACCAAAGGACATTTTTCATCCATGGGCATGGGGCTGCTATTACAAGGTTGAGACCACACAAAAATTTTCAATGTTAATCCCAGTGAGTTTCCTGAGTATGATGTTGGGTAGAAAGAAGGAGACTTGTTTCTCTTTTTACTTTTTTTCTTTTTCATTCACTGACTTCTCTTATGTGCTACCGGGGGTATTCAGACTCCTCTGAATACACCAGGTAGAAAATAAGAGAGTATTTGCTTTCTTGGGCAAAAATAGGTGTTATTATTTTCTATGGGAAACTATTTGCCCATCCCAGTTGTAGTAAGGGGAAGAAATTCTCTGTATCCACAGGTACGGCTAAGCACTTCTCCTGTAGCCTGTGGCTATTCTATTTCCAAGCCAGATAATGTAACACATCCACTTTGTTGTTCTGAGTGATGAGAACATAATTGCTATGTTGTACATCCCTTAGCTACATTGACAGACTAGCAAAGTTTCTGTCCTGCAGGGGGAAGATTTGTGTTTTTATTCTATTGATGATATATTTTTTCTTCTCCTTGGCTGGTGTGTAGATGAAGCTTTCTTTGACTCTGACAATAACACAGAAAAGAGCTGTCTGCTGTTGCAGTTCACCATGGACTGTCTGCACAAGCTCTTCCTGTTTGACACCCAGAAGTTCCTGAGTAAAGAAAGAGCAGAAACCTTGATGCAGCCTCTGGTCGATCAGGTATTGACAAATCCATAAAAACAATTCATAGCTGGTTTTTTATTCATAATTAAAAAAAAAATCAGGTGTCAGTTCTCCCCCTTAAGAAAAAAAAGGGGGATTAGTTCATTGTCTTTGGGCCACAGACAGTATTGATTTCTTTGCCTAAGGGTCTGAATTACTGATTATTTTTTATCCTTTTTAAAAATTTCTTCATTCTATACGGTTCATGCATGTTATTGAGCTCTTGCAGACCAGTGCACTCCCACTGATGAGCTTTGACTTAATTCTTGAGTACCTGAAAGCCAAAGCTAGAAGTGTTGTTGGATGGGTTTATCTGAACCTCGATGTGTTTTACTTCCACAGCTAGAAAATGTGCTTGGAGGAGATGAGAAGTTCCAGGAAAGAGTGACAGCACACCTGATACCCTGCATAGCTCAGTTTTCAGTGGCAATGGCAGATGATTCTCTTTGGAAACCACTGAACTACCAGATCCTGCTGAAAACAAGGCACAATTCTTCTAAGGTTGGGAGCTATCAGAATTTGAACGGGTTTTCTGTCATGCTAAAAAATGGGAACAGTGTCCCCAAAATCAGAAGTGAATTAACCAAGTCATTGCTGAAATACTAGTCTAAATTAAAATACTGGTGCTGTACCACAGTACTCCCAACTTGTAGAGATGGGTGCAACATGTACTTCTGCTCTCACTGTAAGCAGTCAATATTCCATGTCTTTCATACTGTGAGGTTTGGTCTTTTTGAAGATTTGGTATCTGTTGGAATAAGAGATAATTGTGTACGAAGATAGGGCCACTTTAGAGGGGTAACTGGAAGACAGTTACCAGCTTGCAAACCTGTTAAATATACAGACTTTTGTCAAGATTCTCCTATTGACAGGTTATAGATATTAAGGGAGTGTACTTGATTTTTCATAGTGCTGAGCTAAGCCCTGATGCAGTGGAAGTGGCATTGAGACAGGAATTTGAAGTCCATAATATCAAATAACTTCCAGCAATGTTACCTGCTTCTTGCAACCTGTTTTTTATTTGCCATTATGTTAACCCAGATGTTAGCATTTAAATTAGCTTAAAACTAGTTCTGTTCAGTAATGAAAGCTTATAACCTTATAATGAATGGAAAGAAAGCAGGGATGGGGGAAAACGGGGAACTATACAGTAATGTTTGTTTCCTTATGTAATTGTTTTGGTTTAGGTTCGATTTGCTGCCCTGCTTGCTTTGATAGAAGTTGCACAAAAACTGAAGGAGAACTACCTGGTCCTGCTACCAGAATCTATTCCATTCTTAGCTGAGCTTATGGAAGGTAATGTTCTAAACTGGCATTAGTGAAGGGTGACTTATTTCAAAGATTTCATTTTTATAACTGCTAATTATGAGTTTGTATATGGTAGCTTATACTGTGCAAAATGCAAACTAAAATGGATTATGTCAAACACTCATGAAGTTCAGTTAAATTACGGTGCTTTCTTCAGTGTTGTAGCCTGTGCACATCTCCCCATGTGCAAGTTTTAGATCAGTGTTAGTAGAAAGAGTTTGCCTAGTTCAGTGACAAAATATTTCTGAGTTATTTCATATATGGTGTTTGAGGATGGTTCTAGCCTTGATGAGTGATGAAGCTGAACTCAGGTAGCGTTGTAATCACTGCTCTACTTAATTCCTGCTTAATTTCCTTTTCTAGATGAATGTGAAGAAGTTGAACAGCAGTGTCAGAAGACAATTCAACAACTGGAAGTCATTTTGGGAGAACCACTCCAAAGCTACTTCTAAGTTTATGCCCTTCATTTTCAAATTTTGTCTAAATTGTGTTAGCTTCACACATTCAGGTGTTATAGGCAAACTGTCATAATTTTTATCAGAGACAAGATTTTAACTTTTTAATAAAATATTTTAAGAATCTGTCTTTCTCATTTCTGGATGGACTGGGGACTTTTCTTATGACTTTTCCTTAACTGCTCTTTTTTTAACAGTGGGAAACTGGAACAGGCTATAACCCAATCCTGAGTGACAACACGTGAGACTCACTGAATTCCACTGTCCTTGGTGTATACAGTTACTGTCCCAGTGGAGGGGCTGTCATGCTCCAAGCATAGTCCTCACTGGACCAATGCACTGCAATCCTGAGAATCTGGTCTTTTCTGTCATCTGTTGGGAAGTAAAAAGGATACCCACTGAACACGTTCCAAGAAACTGTGATTCATGTAGAAACTAAATCTGTCTTAGAGTCTTTAAAGACTGCTACTGATTAGCTGAAGTTCAAGAATAAATTGCTTGCTACGATAATGAATTTATCCAAAAAATTACTACTTGTTTTGCACCACGAGGTACTGGTTCATTACACTGGTACTAAGAAAGGCACTCAGACTCTGTAAAATAGGGTTTAAAATGCAATGGGGTAGAACTGACACTATACAGAGGATAATCTTACATCCCATCGAGGGCTGACAAGCCTCTGTCCAGGGTGCAGCATGCCTTGTAGATCCCATGTGGAAAGATTACCACACCAAGCTCTTACAGGATTTTCTTCAAACTGTTAGTTGTGTCTGCTGTCAAACAAAAAGGACATTCCCATGAGAACACCTGCTGAACTCTTAGCTAAAAGCAAGGACACACATATATAAGTGGTCTTACTGCCATGAGGAGCTGCCTACCAGCTCCTCTGTGCCAGTGAGTTCGTCCTGCAGCCAAGGGGTAGGTACAGCACAGCACAGCACAGCACAGTCCTGAAGGCCAGCCCAGCCCCAGCACCTGCTCAAGTTAACTGCTCTGTAGGTCACTAATTCCTTGATATGGAAATGGTTTTCCAGTCAGGGTCATTGCCAACTTGGAAATACTGGTAAGACAATAACAAAACAAAACAAGGTAATAGACCAAAAAGGGATCATAACTACTTAGCCACACTTGAGAAAAGCAGAGTTCACGTATGTTTTTATTGATGCTTTTTATACATTAAATCTGCTCATTTAAAGTCTTTTAGTGTACATCTTTTTCTTGAAATATACAAGGACATCCTTCAGGCATGTAGTGACAACCATTAGTAACTTATTTTTAAAAAGAATATAAAAAGACAGACATTGGTACAGAAAACTGAATTGGGACAGTTTATTTCACATAGATAGTATTTTAATACAAGACTGAAAAAGGATTCATTCTCTAGTCTACTACTGAGTAGTTGAGTGTCATCTCAGCTGAAACCCTACCTGGACTCAGACATATCTTAAAAATGAAACCCACAAACATCTACTTCAGGCCCTAAAGATTCTTAACCCAGTTAGGAGCCACTTCAGATCAAATAAGTTTTCACAAGTTCTTGTAATTGAAACCAGCTAAATCACTTTCCCGTGTTTCACTTAGGAAAACCAAAAGCTAGAAATCTTGGGCCCTTGTAAGCAGGAGGTGACATAACCATAGGTGTCAGAGAAGGTGCTATTGCAGCAGCAGGCTAAGAGGAAAGATCAAATTTCCTGCCTTTGCCAGAAGTAAGAGGTCAACTGTTTGCTTAATCCAGCCTCCCTGTAAAGGTTATAGGTGCTAACATAAATTAAGACATAGAAAATTATAACCCATAGTTCTCTCTTAAATAAATTATAAACACCTTTTTGGAGTTGGATAACTGTATCTTTGGATCCTATTCCAGTCTCATTTCTACTTCACAATATTGAATCGATGGTATTGAGGAATGCCAAATGGTAGTTTAACTTAAACATACAGAGTGCAATTGTTAGACACAGTATGATGCAGCATTTTCATATTGCTAGGTTCAATAATACAGGAGATTCATCTGAGCAAACACTAACTTAGCTTGCCAGGAAACTGTAAACTAGAGAAGGGTTTAAATTTGCAGTTAGCATTTCTGGTGCTTGCCTAACTCAGAGAGGCAAATGCAAAAGCCTAGATATGATTAAAGGCAGGCTCAGCATGAGTCAGCACCTGTTTGTACTTGACAAGGAGGCACTGTTATTAGAAGAGGTTAAATTCTTTTAGTACTGATAGAAAAGAACTACCAGCTCCTCACATCCAACAACTGAACATCTCCTGTGACTTCCACTATGTTGATCTTTTCAAGTTGTTTAAAACGATGCTTGTACACCAGAGTGTGAACACCATTAACAGCAACTTTGAACTGGTAGGCATCACAGAAAATAATAAGCTGGAAAGCAAGAAGAGAAACAGTTAAGATTTTAACTGAGGTTAGATGTGGAAAACAATCTGATGACCTAGCATAGACTTGGGCAAGATGTGTTTCTGTTACAGAGAATGTCTCATGCAAAAGCAACATTCAAAACCAAAAATGGGGCATCAATGAAATTCACAGCATCATAGCATAACTTAAATTGCAAGGGACCCATAAGGACCATCAAGTCCAACTCAATTTAATTTAAATTTGCTCTTAACACAGGTTGAATTTTTGCAACTTCTTAGAAAGAAAACTGTTACTAAATGAAGACAAACCTCTGCTCTCTATGATCCCATTTAATCCTAAGTATTTTCAAAACATGAAATGCAGGAATAGCAGTTTTATTTAAATCTGTATTAGTAATAGGACATTTAAGCATCCCTGTTAATGCATTTGGCAGATTTTTAACTTTGATGCTCTTTCAGTTAATCTTACCTCAAAGTACATCCCTGGACTGAAAGGGAAGTTAGCGACTTCCCTTTCTTCTTCTCCCCAGCTGTCGTGAAGGTAGGAGTTTCTTACAAAAACTTTATTTTTCATTCGGGGATTCAGATGTAAAGCAATGTCCTTTGAGTCGCTTGGTCTCAGATTTATTGCAAAGCTGGAAGATATTTTTTTAAATTTTACTGCACCAAGGGCTTACAGACATAACAACAGCAGTCAGTGCCATTTACCAAGTCCTTAGCCAATACTCAGGCTGTTTGGGAGCCAGGGCTGTGATTCACCTGAAGAACCAAGCAGGCAGCCAGCCAGCCTGCACTTGTCTCCTCTGCACAGAAACCTTTGCTGGAGGCAGCAAATGTAGGACATGACCCTGCTAGATCCACTTCATCACTCACAGCTTTCTGTACATGTCTCAGCAAGAAGCTACTGAGCCAAGAGCTGCTCCCCTACCGCACTAGGAAGCAGCATTCTCACAGGAACATATGGAGCTGCCTGCTCCCTCACCTCTTTCAGTCAGGCAATGGAGAGTGGAAGGCTTTCTTTGACCTGAAGACACCATGTTCTTTCTGCCAACAAGCTGGGTCGCCCTCTAAGGAAAAGTTCAAGGATTCTCTCCATTTAAGACTGCTGGGACACCATGCATACAAAATGTTGTTTTGTAGGCAGCAAAGTTCTGCCCAAGGCTGAGTGAATATCATGAATACATGCCATCACAGACACACCCACCAAACAGGGTTCCAAAGAGGAGCTTTGGAAAGGATGATCAGAGGGAACAGTCATTCAAATTCAAATGCATGCTTCAACCTATGGCAAAGACCTTAACGCATTTGAAGAAAAAATACTCCCTCCCCACCCAAATTAGCTCCAGCTGTCAGATTGTTGCCCTCTTTGGAGAATTATTCAGTCCAAATAGGAAATACTGCAACACTTCCAAGCTGTGAAGTTCTCTTTTTCACCAAGAAAAAGAAACATCTACAGCTGTGTGTACTGAGCAAAAGAAATGAAGTAACTTATAAATTCTATGTAAATATATAGGTTTAAAAGCATAAGCATAAAAAGCAGACAACCTGCATGCTTTAACAACCAAAAGCCCCTTCATGCTTATATACATCTGAGCACATTCAGCACTTGAAAACGGCTAATGAATTTTTTTAGCCAAAAGAAGGAAAAGAAATGTTACTCTCTAAGTATTAATTATCCTATTCAATCTGAAGTCCGTCCAAACTTTGTGGATAAGGATTCCAGACCTTGGATTCCAGTATGAACTCTGAATGCTGTTCAACCGGAGGAAGAAACATGCCCTGAGGAAGCAGGAGTGCAATACACACACACAATGTGAAAACATGCTTCTCATCATTTTCATTTCTCATTAATTGCTTCATTTTTAGGCATCTTTTTGCAGAGCCAAACCACCCTTAAAGGGTATTTGTTCAGACATTTGCTCAGCTCCACTTTGACTGTGTTGTGCTCCCCTCCTCCTCAAGCTTTATTTCATGTTTGGAAAATATGTTCTTTGCAACCCTTTGTTCCTCATTTGCTATCAGAACTATTGCTCATACTCCCCCTAACAGCTTCATGGAATCACAGAATGGCCTGGGTTGAGAGGGACCTTAAAACTCATCTCATTCCATCCGCCCTGCCATGAGCAGGGACACCTTTCACCAGGATCTGGTTACTCAGGGCCCCATCCAACCTGGCCCTGAACACTGCCAGACATGGGGCATCCACGATTTCCCTGGGAACCCTGTTCCAATGTCTCACTACCCTCACAGCAATGAGTTTCTTCCTCATAGCTAACCTAAACCTACTCTCTTTCAGTGGGAAGCCATTCCTCTTTGTCTGTCACTACATGCTCCTCCAAATAGTCTCTCTCCATGTTTCTTATAGGCACCTTTCATGTACTAGAAAGCCACAGTTAGGTCTTCTTGAAGCACTTTTTTTCCCAGGCTGAACAATCCCAATTCTCTTAGCCTCTCCTCTTAGGAGAGGTACTCCATCCTTCTTAATCACTCAGCTCATCACTTCCATCACTCAGTTATTGTCAGTTAGGCACCTTCATGCTTATAACAAGGAGCTTTGTCAGAGAAACATTGGAACATGCAGCATTTGAGCACTCCAGCAACTCGCCTCACTTGTGTTTCACCTATTTCTGCCAGATCCTTATGCTTGGATCTCTTTAAAATAAAAGATGTCTCTGTACAGTACACTTGTTCATACTTCCTGCAGAATGGAGAGCCCTGAACAAACACACAAATTAGTGAAAGACACAGATTTAGTAGGTAAGACACTCAGGTTTTACCTTCACTTTTCACAATGGAGCTGCTCTTTTAAGTCCTCTCTAAAGCGGTAATCCTGCTGGTTCCTGAGGAAACTGCACTGTAGTTTCAGATGCTTTCAGATGCAAAGTTGCAAGTGAGTAAGGATACACAGAGGCAATGGAAAAGCCTACTCATTCTCAAGAGCACCTCAGTTAAATAACAGAAAAACACCATCAGTAACACATACCTCTTTGGGTTTTGATTCACTTCTCCTTTAATGGCAATTGTGCATCCTGGACGAAGTGCAGTATCAAGTTTCCCAACATAAGGAATACCCTGGAAGTACACCCCCAGGAAAAATTTTGACTATGATTTACTTTTTCACTTTTTTTATACAAGCTGAGCTTTACTACGACAGGAAGAAATTTTAGCCTACAATTGCAAATCTGCACTTACAGCTAAAGTTATTCCTACCAGCATACTGCAGGATCCTAATACTATAGTGCAAAACTTCCACTGAGATAAATGCATCAATGTATTGGGTTTTAATTTAGAGTACCACCTTGGGTTCAAAACAAACATTATTTACAACTACTTCCTCCACCACTAACGGTGGAAGGAGGGGAAGAAGGGGAAAGAAAAAAAGAAAAAAGTAAGCATGAAACTCCCTGTAATAGCTTTAATTCATATCACATAATTATTCAGACTTAAACATGACTTCTCATCTCTGGAAGTATCAGTTCTGCTTTAAAGAATAAGACTCATGCTAAGGTGTGTTGTTGTCCCATGGTCACATAAGTACTAGAAGTAGAGTCACAAAGTGCTCCGTCCTCCTGGCAGCAGTTCATAATGATAGACAGTGCAAGTATTTTATTCGTCCTTTTTTTTTCATTGTGTTAGAAGTTATTTTTACCAGGGAAAAGAGGGGAATGGAGAAGTGCTTCACTTCTACATTTTTGCTGAAGTCCACCACTTGCAAATTACAATACTGCATGTTATTTTGTTTTGAAAAAAGAGCTGAAGAAGGCAAGCTGTCAAGTGATAAAGCATCTAAAATTATGCACTCACTGCAGCTTCACCTTCTCCACAAATTTTATTTGTATATATTCCTGGCTTCAATAACTTTTCAGTTTGAGTGCAGTCCTTGCTCCAGTGTGGATACAGTCCACCTGCACTGGTTTTCGCAAAAAGATGAGCACTCATTCCATCTGTACTCCAGGTTAGCTGGATGCAAGTTCCATCCCTCAGGTGCAATGCTTGCATCCAGCTACCTGAAATGTACACAGGGATCTGTCAGCAAGAGGAAGATGTAGCAGACAGGTTCCACGCATGTTAACATAATATGACTGCAGAACACTTTCACTTTGCAGGTATTCCCTAAGGCAGAGAAAACAAAGCCTATGCCTATGTGAAAAAAATCGAACGTCACTTGGTCCTTTAAAACTTCAGATACTTCACTTTTAATTTCTTTAAATTTCTTTGTTTATGGTTGTGGATGCTGTGTTTATCTTTTGGGTTTTCTAAACAAATTAACAATAGTGTCATTTGTACTTGCAGCAGAGAAGAGGATAACCCTCTGCAAAACCTCACTGATGATCTGTCTCCAGTCGCCTGGCAATTCCTTCGTTCTTGTCTTTTGTGCATGTCTTTTCACGAATAACTGAAGTATTTTTGATTTTTTTTATTCTACAATTGCCACAAATCTATAGGAAACACTTACCAATTGTGAACCATTTGGCATTTCCCCCTACAAGAGAAGAACAGAACATTATCTAGCTTATCAGACAACAGGGAGATTCATTCAACCTTTTACAAACATACGTACATTTTCTGTGCTTATCTTTGTTACTCCTAGAGACGATGGCTGAGAGCCTTGTAAAGACTGCAGAAAGAGAGATATTTAGGTGTCATTGCTAATGTCATACAACTTTAGCATAAAGTTGGTTTAGAACAATGTAAGGATCATCATGCTTCAAATGATGAACTGTTAAGATGGAAATCTAGGGCTGTGTCAATGAAAAAGCTAGCCAAACCCCTATAAACTACAGAAAAGTTCTGAAGATCAACTGCTGAAGCCAAATCAAGATTTCTGAAGATCACCTCATTACAATTTGAATCTTTATTTAGCAGTCAGAGCACTGTCAAGTCCTCAGGATCTCAGGGTACCCACAGTTTCCCTCACTGGGGTAGAACTACCAGTATGGCAAGTCCACACAGAGGGTTTTTTTGAATTCTAAGCCGCCCTCTACATCCTTGTCCCATCTCATGGGAAGGACAGACAAGCAACATGGCCATGGCAGAGACAGTTCCAGCCTAGCCCTAGAAGATGGTTTCTTCAGGTTGCTTTATTTCAATACAAACCTCCAACTTCCTCCTCAGAAAAGGGTATTAAAAGCAAAGACTAAAAGGAAAGAATCACCTTACCCATTCCTTTCTTCCACAAAGCACACAGCATCAGCAGCCACAGATTAAACCAAGTGTATGTTTTGTGCATGGGTCAGAAACAAAGCACCTGCTTGCCCTCAAGCTCTTCTTGGAGTCAGTCCTCCAAGATCAGGATACAGACAGCTTTTGCAGGAATATTATTATGGCAATATGACCAAGGCCAAGTGATGGAATCCATAAAAATCTGTTTACTGGCTTTGTAAGTGATCTTTAAACACAGCAGACCTATGTTTAAGGCTTAGACTTCATTATGCTCAGCTTCGCCTCCTACCAAAACAATTATTAGTCTGCTGCCCTGGGTTGGACCTGATATTTGGCAGCAAGAGTCAAAAGCTTTGCCCACAATGTAGTGAAGACTGCACCAAAGAGACCCAGAGCATTTCACAGGAGGAGGTAGGCTACCTTAGTGTATGGCAGAAAAGGGAAGGCATTTACCTTCTGCATCTCCCTGAAATTTATCACCTTCAATTTCTGTTCTAAAAGTCTAACTCTTCCAGAACAAAAGAATCTCACCTTCTGCACAGGGAAAAAATCCCTGTTAGTTTACTATCAGTAGCAGAGCTGGCAGCTGAGAGGAGGCAAGCACAGCCTTCACCTGGAATTCACTGCAGTCTGGTCCATGTGCAAGTCAAGCAACAAAGTCTAAGAAAGAATACCTCTTCTCATCCCCATATATGTATACCTCTGACTTCATTCAACAAATAGGTCAGTTGAGCAGGAAAAATAGGGCTATGTCCACAAGGAGTCCCAGCTGTGGCTGACCTTGGCATTTCAAAGCCAACAAGTTACAGCCACGGCTAAATTTGTCACTTAGAAACACTGACTACTCACCAGTTCATTCTGGAGCCCCTGCAATATTTGAAAAGTCTAATCTACTCCTAGACTAAGTATCCAATCAATTCATACACCATCTTTTCTGTTAACTTTGTAAGCAGTAAACTTTTGTCACTTTCTTGACCCTAACTACAAGACTAAAACAGGAAGACAGAAATCCTCATGAGAGTCACATGCTGAAATGTGGGGAAACCAAAATCCGCTTACTAACACTTGACTGTGTAGCCACTTCTCCTTCCTTCCCATTTCACCATAAATCCCACTAGTTTAGCAGGACAGCGGAAATGAATCAAAGAAGTCAGCTATCTATACAACTTACCTTAGAAACAAACTCTATGGTTTTGATCTGCACTTTGCCATATATTCCAAGAGTATCTATTTTTTCAAGGCTAATTCTGTGGTTGTAAAGCAGCAAGTGCTTTTTGTTTACAGTCACCTAAAGAGACAGGAAGCAAACCAGAAAAACTGTATTAAACATATATTACACCAGCCATGTATCAAATTTTATGCACACATCTCTGGTTTACACTGGTTTGTCACAGAAACAATTTGGCACAAAACACTCCTAGGAGTGTCCTAGAAATATCAGATCAACTAAGTTCAGCTTATCCATGATTCAGTCTCTCTTTCCATCACTGAAGCAGATTTATTTGCCTACACTAAAATTTGCATTTCACACTTCTCTTTCTAACAACTGATCATTTACCAATGTGATATTACCAATGTAATAGAATGTACTATTGCAGTCTGACAGAGCAAGACAAATACACCTCACATGTCCCCTCCACGAGGACTGTCCTACACTAGTCACAGAACAGGTTTATCCCAAGATTAGCCCTTTGCACAAGCACAGGGAAGGGTGGAGGAGCCATTAGCTATGGCAGAAGCTCCTTCGGTACTCATCCAATTTGGAGGGAAGCAATACAAAATTAAAGGTCTGATTTAATTAGCACCTTTTTAAAGAAAAGCTCTAAACTTTTCTGTAGTTAGACTACACCTAGGTAACACAGACACCTAGACCTCCAATGTTTATTTCAATTATGCAAAACACCTCTACGTTATTGGCCTGACAATGGCTGCAGATGAAGAATCAACCCAGACTCACCTGGAATTTATCCTTTAAAATCATGATGACAATCTCAAATGACTTTCCTTTTTCAAAGGGCATCTCATAAGTGATCTCCTCCCAGCCCCACTTCTCCCTCTCCAGTGTGTTGCAAACAATGCAGCCAGACCTTTTGAAGCGGGGGTTGAAATGGAACGCCACATCAGCCCGAGGCTTTATGCTGCTGCCACACTGTAAATCCACCTGGAACCTAATCATAAAAGAAACCACATTCAGCTCAGTCCCTCAAGAACTCACCTAAAGGCTCGGTACACTTATGTTTTCCTGTGGAGCCTCAGAACAGGCAGGCACAATCAATGTCATCGGATAAGAAAAAAATCCCCAAACATTTGTCCTCCTCTCTTCCTACATAGGTGTGAAAGGGTCTCCCATGATCTACTGCAGTGAATATAAATGTTTAAATTTATTTAATAGTCATCATTCATATCATGTAAACTCCTCACTTACTGTGTTCACCACCTTCCCTCCCATCTTCAGCAGAGTATATCAAATGAACCTAGGATAACAGAATTCCCTTACTGGGCACAAGTCCATACCTCCTTATCCCAGTTTAACTTAATTTCTACCCACAACACATTCAGTTATCGATTTTGTTCATCTCAGATTACCCTCAAAGACTGTATTTGATCTGATGCCATCACAGGGATTTAGATCGAGCCTTTGTGTGTCATCCTATGTAGGAGCCCTGGAAACATTTCATCCATTACATTCTTGCTCACATGGTGACACTGCAAAACATGACAACACAGCCTCTACCTGTCTGCATCATCAGGAACAGCCCCATGTATTACAATCAGCTCTCCAGGAACAAGGCCTCCATGTATTGTCCCAACATATGGAATGATCTAAGGAGGGAAGAATAAAAAAACAAGAAAAAAATATTTGATGGAGGCAAATAACCCCAAAATAGTTTAAAAATAGTATTCTAATTCTTAGTTATATGATGGTCTCCAACATTAAAAGAAACACAACTAGCTTTTCATATAAAAGAAAGCACAACAGAAAGGGAAAGCCTGGCATATTTTCCCCTATGAAAACCAAGCTTTTCAAATAAAATTAAAACTAAAATTTCCATCCTCCATTCTTAGCTCTCAAATAAGGAGTCGTAATATTTTATTGCCTTGCTATTCATAATGCTTAAAGAGGATTCACTTCAAATCAGGTAATTCCCAAGGGCTGACTACTATCAGCCCCTTGCTGGTACCCAGAGGCAACTTCCACACCTTCCCTGACCCCACACTACAGGAGCTGCCTTTTCGCTTGTTCTCACTCCATCAGGGAAAACAGTGATAGGAAGAGATTATGTCACAGGGTGTCTTCTTAGTAAAACCTACACCAACACCACAAAATAACTCATCCTAATGAGCTAAGAACTCCAAAGTGCACTAAAACAGCTCTGTTTAGGAGTCTTGGATTTTATGATGTCTACAGTATGCAGTCTGGCTCAAAGCTTCACAAGTTTTTCTTCCTTATCAATAGCTGGAGAAGGTAACATATGGATGTAACACTGAACTGAAACGGCAGCATGGTGGGAGTTGTTAAGCCATGGGGAGGGATATGTCAGTCAGGACAAAAGCCCCAAACACCCCGGCACAGCTCACTGGGAAAGACTGAGACATGCTCACAGAAGCCCTACCCTGATCATCCAGCATTTCAGGAAGGGATGAGAAGCACCTTAACATTAAACTGTGGAAGTTCCCAGCTGCCTGGCCCGAAAGCAAAGAACTAAGTCTACATCTCATCACATGTGTGATATGCTTCAGATTGAAAAAGGAAGTAAATGGTAGAAAATGTTGCTCTTACTCTGGTTAGAAGACAGGAAATTTTGCCAAGGTTTGTTTCGGTAGTTTATAAGATTTTAGGATACCTTTGAAATGAAACATCAATTGCAAACAAGAGTTCCAGTAATTTAACAACAAAAATAACAAACACATTGGAATTACTACTCCTGAATGGAATATTGGACCATAAAATGACAAGTTGAGATTTTTATTTTTAAAATATATAGATCATTCCATGAAACAGGCAGAGATGAAAAGGATATGTGTTTGCTGACACATATTTTTGTTAATGTGTGAGGAAAAAGGAACGACAAAAGAAATTGTCTAAATCCAGAGTGTTGATCATTCCTGCCAGTAGATACACATCCTTTTCTGCTCACTCTGAGCTACCCACCCACTGCATAAAATCTAATTCAGAGTAATCTTCTGCACTGGGGAAAAAAAATAGAACGTGCTTCTAAAGCAAATTGTCAGCTTAAGTCTCATCATTTTTACTGGCTTTAGCAGGTGCAGTAGAAGAGGACCAAAACGGGAAATTAGGTGTTAAAAGTGAAAGAAAAGTGAGATCCCTTTGCTTACTGGTAGTCTCCTGGCTCCTTAAAATACAAGCTGCACACCAGAAGATAATTTTTATTCAAACAATAAGAACAATAATAATAAAAAAGTGTATCTTGATTGTTCCCATTTTTACATTGTGCTCCTGAGGGGCAGCAGCTCTATCACAATGAAGTAGTAAGTTACTGGTTCAGTCTCCAAAGACAACCTGAAGAAGCACACACAGGTCAGGGATACTGGGACTTGACTACTTTTGTGAAGCAAAGTTCTATACTCCTGAAAAGGAACTGCAGCAAAAGCACTTCTTTATATTCAGAAGGATGCATTTATTTAAAAGAAAAGGTGGCCCATCAACACTTCAGCAGCTAAGATGTGGAACCTACAAGATCCTAAGAGAACATTTTCTGGGTGCAATACTACAGACTTAATAGAACTTTGTCATCACAGAATGTGCTCGCAATTTCCTCATATCTCAAGATGCTCTTCTACTACTTTTTCCTCATTTATTAAAAATAGTGCTTGCCACATGACATGATCTACCGTCATCCTGTCTTTCTTCCAGACCTCCAAAACTTAGCTCTAAAGCCAACTGGTCAATGCCAACTGAGTCTGAGAGGTCTTGAAGATGATGTTCTTCCTAAAAGAAAATTCCAGTTTTCATAAAACAAGAGGAGATATTATGGTCTTACAGAGGAAAGGACTGTGATAAAAGCTTTTAGGCAGCATGCTGGATATCAGACAGCTGCCCCACTAGATGGGACAAGACATCACTTCTTGTCAGATGGGTGGAGTAAAGGGCATAAAGGAGGAAAGCAGATTTTCTGCATGCTTGCTAACAATACAGTAATGAAGAAATACATCTTAAGACTCAAACCTGTAATAAAGCTATGAGGTTTTGTTGCTAATGGAACAAGGTACTGAAACAATGACATTTTCATAGCCTGCCCTGCTACAGAAGGGCTGAGGCTGGAAGACACCTCTGGTCTCTCTAACGAAATACTTCGCTCAAAGCAAGGTCAGATAGAGCAGGTTGCTCACTGCCTTGTGTCTGGAGGCCTGCCCTAAAGTCATTAGCACGAAATCTTTCCCAACTCTGCCTCCACATTCCAATCCCAAATGCTCATTCTTTTTCCCACAATAGGCTCTTGACCCCTAAGCTCTAGTTGAATTCTCCTGCCAAGTCTTTCACCCATCATACTGATCAGTCCACTTGCAGCCACCCAATTTTGCTGGACTCTTAGTCTCTCTCTGACACTACTCACTTGTCCTAAACATCTCCTCATCCTCCTCACATCTTCTCTCCCACCAGCATCTCCATCGACCAACTTTTGTCCTCCCTTTGCTTTTGCACTTCAGTCTTTCCACCTTCTAGTTAATCATACACCTTCCCCTCCTGTTCCAGCTGGGTTCTTGTGAAGGAGGTTGAAACTATTCCCCCCTCATCCCTAACTCTATTCACTTTGCATGCAGCAACCATATACTGGGAATAAACAATCAGGTGCACTGAGGGCCCAAGAGTTTGACAGTGCACAGCTGCAATACATAAGGAAGTCCTGTGCAGGTCTGTGCTACTGTACATTCCCCATAAATACTTCACGGATTTTAGTCTTTTTAAAGACCTAATCCACAGAATGGTAAAAACACTATTTCCTGCAGGTTGAAATGAACTACCTTTTTTAAGACATAACAGAAAACACAGCCTCAGGACACCCCTTTAGGGTTAGCCAAAGTCAGGCTGCTTTCACAGATCATGAGAATGCTGGAACTTGTCAGAGAAAGTTTCCAGACTCTGAGCTAGGCAAACCAAATTCTCTCAAATCCAGTCTTTGCAAATGCTGAATCATGTCAGCTCAAGTCTTCCAAAGAAAACAGGATTTATTATAAATTGAGATATGAACTATGAAAAAAGACTCCAAGTTCAGTTGCTCAGACTGAAGATACAGGCACCACAAAATACGCATTTCATGAGAGCTGCCAGGCACCACCTGTGTTCACAGAGAATTAGGAGTGAAAATACTTCTTATCATACTTCCACTTTCCAGCACATTTTGCAAAAATGCCAGACATCTATGTAAGCTGTACATGGAACAGGATTATCCTCCAAGGCTGACACATCATCTGCCCTCTTCTACAAGTCCTATCCATTTGTTTACAGCACAATTTTTAAACACCATCAACCCTTCGTGTCACCTGTGACATTCTCCCTCAAATACCCAAGCGATGCAGAGCTCTCAGTGGCATCCCTCACTGTACAGAACAGTACTACTGACATAAAACAGCCAAGTCCCATTTCCCAAGGGAGACATTGCTGACATGACAGAGGAGTTACCGGGTTATTAATTGTCTTCTGTGATGTATCCAAGGGCAGTTCACCTATTTCTTTTTGTGGTGTATCCAAGGTCAGTTTACGCATCTCCTTCTGTGTTGCACCCAAGGATGTCATCTTCCCTCCTCCAGCTGAAGTTTGTCTGTTCTGTGTGGCCACTGCTGGAGTGTATGTAAAGAACTCACTGACCAGGCAACACCAAAGGAGGGATCCCTTAGGGAAAAAAAAAGTCAATTAAACAGAAATAAGGTGACACAACATGAAGTGAAACCCTCCAAGGTACAACCATAAATAGCACAAGAAAGATGCAAACATCTTCCCAGTAAATCTGCTGGAGGTTTGAAACATGAAATTAAAATGCTTGCTTAAAGCACTGAGATGCCACACTGGTAAGCAATGTCAGCAGCAGCGTGCTATCCCCAGATTTCCCATGGCAGGAAAGCCTTAGGGGGTGACCTTGCCTTTTCCACCTTTATCTTACATAAAGTTAAGAAATACTAGGCACAGACAAAGAAGAAAAACAGTGGGTGTTTCATATTTCTTCCTCCAACACATACAATCCCTGAACTCCACAAGTCCAAACTTACAAACAGGAGTTTGTAAAACTAGAATTCAACGCACAACATTAATAAGAAATAAAGCTTGTGAGTATACTCAGCTACACTGCAACTTCTTTAGCAAAGTAATCCTTTAAGAAAGTGACCAAAATTCAGGGCTCAACTGAAACTACTAGTATTATTTCTGGCATATTCTGGAGGAACAAGGTAGCATGCAAGCTGTGTGGTGATGACAAGCAGACAGAGAAAAAGTCAAAGGTGATGGCTCTAGCCACATTATTGTGTGACAACGGCAAGCAATGTTATGAAGAAAAAAACAACACCAGAAAAAAATCCAAAACAACACAAAACCAAAACCACAAGGTCTATGGCCTGCTCCAAAAGGGTTTATCTTCTGCAATGATTAAACAACAAGTATGGTCCATTTTGCAACATCTGGCTTATCTTGTTGGAGATTTGGACTAGATGGGTATTAACTGACCTACTTAAGACCAGTATCTAGAACACAAGTCAGAGAACATTAGGTGCCAACACTGCACAACTGTTTTGCCCTTTGACCTTCTCAGGGAATACTACCATAAATTCCTTCTTGTCTCTGCAGGAAAATTTTATTAATTTCACTTTTTAAAGGAGAAAATAAAGACCAAATCAAACAATATATAGCAGATCTCACGAAAATGAAACCTACAACACAGCAGTCTGCTTTCTGAACTTCCTGTGTGTGCAATAGCAATCTAGATCCTGCCATGAGAGGATCCTGGCACCGGATCTTGGCAGAGCAGGTGGCACTACAACAAAGAGATGAGTTAAGGGTTTTCTTGTTTGCCTACTAGTATTTTATTGGCAAGGTCGCAGTAATAAGGAACGATGCAATTCAGGCTCTGTTTGTCAAAAGCAGGACATGCAACTGCAAAGCTCTCCTGTATTCTTCTGTCAGAGGAACCACTACCAGGGTACGTATTACACCGAATCTGCAACACAGCAGGTTAAGGTTCCCCGACTCTGCTTTGAGAACTAAGATACACAGGCTGCCCCGTTAGCTCACACATTGCAAGGGGCTGGAAGTATCTTCCACAGACAAACAGGAAACCATAGAGGCCAGTATGAGCTATTACGTTTCCCACTGTGACACAGAGAAAATGTGTCCTTCATGAGTTACCTTCATGAGAGTAACCCCGGCCAGTCCTAACAATTAAAGCGAGATTTCGCACCAGCGCGAACAAGGCTTCTGCAAAGAAAATTAGCGAGATACCTTCTGGATTTATGCAAGCAATTAAAGTACANGGGGGCGGAGGCGATGGCGGCCCCCGGGCTGCGTTCGCACTCGGTGAGGGGCGTTGGCGTAAAGCGCGCTCCGGCCCCTGCGAGCCCTTCGCTTCCCGTGGGTGCTGGACTTCCTCCGAAGGTCCCGCGTCACAGCGCAGCCCCATCTCCAGACGAGGCACATCTCACAGAGTCACAGAATTGTTAGGTCCTTTCCAACTCTGCGGTGATCAAGTCCAACCCGCTGCGAAGGCAGGGTCACCTCGAGCAGGCGACACAGGACTGCCTTCACATGGGTTTTGAAGGTCTTCAGACAGGGAGGCTCCACGATTTCCCTGGGCAGCCTGTTCCAGTGCTCTGCCCCCCTCTACGTAAAGAAGTTCTCCCTTAGGTTTTTGGGTTTTAGCTTATGGCCATTGCTCCTCACCCTGTCACTGGGCATCACTGAAAAGAGTTTGGCACCATCCTCTTGAACTTACCTTTGAGATACTTCTATGCATTAATGAGATCCCCTCTCAGCCTTCTCCAGGCTAAGCAGGCCCAGCTTTCACAGTCTCTCCTCCTAAGAGATACTCCAGACCCCAAATCACCTTTGTGGCCTCTGCTGGACCCTCTCCA